>OMNV01011280.1:75850-90426 GCA_900303265.1 Brotula barbata | reverse complement strand
GTCAGTATGCACGACCAGGTGGCCCCCCCAAGTAGACGGCGCAAGGGTTATTAAAAACAGATCACGACTCCCATCTGCCATGGAAGTCGGGCCGCTCGGTCCTCCCCGCATGTAGTTAACTCCCCACAAGCTTACGCTAGCCATGAGCAGAATAGCTAATGCCCCCACTAGGAGACTCGCCAGTTGGCGCATTAGCCTTATCATATAAACTGAAATTAGAGGTAATTTACTGCTGTGCCTGGCTTCAATACTCTGCATTGTTTCAATAGATTCATCTTCAAAAGGTGCATTGCATGAATAATTAAAGCGGGAAAAACAACTACAGAGGTGAACTAATTTAAACTCTGTGCTTTTAATCAGCAAAATCATTGTGTCTTGGCTTAACATGACGCAATAAAACCGGAGTCAAACGGAGCAATCTGTGTTTTGAAGATTATACAAATGGATGATAACTCTAATTAAAGGGCCAGGCCTTGGCCCTAGAGAGGGGGGGGTGGACAAGTCTAACATTTTCAAGGCTTTTGTTGAAGATTTTTCAAACCTGTTTGTGAGGTCTAAAGACTTTAAACAATCAGATGCATCCAGCTCCCCTGGGATCTAACACTAGGGAAATTCTACCCTTTCTCTGCCGCCTGTGGCACATTCCCCCGGCGGCCTGCTCCGTGAGTTGTAGCTGTAATGTTGGGAGGTGAAATTCTGAGAATCACTAAAGGGATTAAACCTAAGTGTGACATTTTATGAATTCCACAGCAGGTTTAAGAGTTCAGAAATCTGTGAACAACCTTCTCACCGCAGGCGTTGAGTAAATCTATAAGGGCCTTCAGGCTCTGGATAATGCAACTGCCAAGTTGGGTGGTGTGGATGTCAACACAACATTACCAGCTGTACATTTTTATAGCAGTGATAAAGAAAAAAAAAAAAAAAAAAAAAAAAAAAAAAAAGCATGAACACGCAGTGAACACAGCCGTGTAGTAGTTCCGTGCTGTGAAGCTGTTTTGACCCTTTTAAGTGGACATTTTTATAGTTTTCTGTGTTCTTATTGTCGTTAAGTGAGCATTTCCACTGCTTCTCACTCTCAAGAGTAACATTATTATTATATTTGACTGCTTGTAAACATGTCAGCACTTGCTACATTATGCGTGATTTCTGTACATACCCGTTTTTAAGATGCTTTTAGGACATTCCCTTATTCTTTGAAAAATAATGCAACATCTCTTTGTGCAGTTTTGATCAAATTTAAGGACCCAGATAAGTGGTGGACACGGGATGGATACTTGAGATAAAAAGTAACAATTTTTGCTTTCAATTTACAATTTAAAAGCCAAATTGTGGCTGATCGCTGTGAAAATCAAGGTTTGTAGAAAAAAAAAAAAAAAATCGCATTAAGCATTTTAACAAGGCAAAGGAAATATCACTCACTTTCCATCTTACTGGGAGACGAATATCTTTGCATTTCCTGCAGGGTGCCCTTGGCTTGAACATAAACCCGTGCACCTGGGGGAAATTTATGTTGTGCATCTTTGATGATATTTGCAATTGAATTTTTATAGCAGGAGTGATGGATGTAATAATCCAGGGTGATTAACAGAAAGGAAACTGATTACCTCGCCTAAATTTATTTTATTCATCTGTGACTACAATTACAACACAAGGACAAACTGGTATATGGTCAATGTTCTATAGAAGGCACGCACTGTAACCCGTAAAACAACAGGCATAAATGTTCCATTAAATTATGGAAGGATGTTTATTGGCCGCCCACCGCTCCCGTCGAGACCGCGGCGTCTACAGAGAACCAAATGATGCGAGGTTTGGTTCCAATCCCTCTTTATTTTTTGTATTCTTCATTTTTTTATTCTGTATTTCAGTATTATTATACATTATATTTAATTTTCTTTTTTTTCTTCCTTGGAAAATGAACGAGTATAACAAACCAAACTATGTGAACTAAAACTCGAAGTTCATGAGACTAAAACGATAAAAATGAGCTGCTTTGAATGCAACACGCTTATAAATGCCATCGTGACATTACATTAGTCGAACGATTTTAGATAATTGCAGGGCTTTTCTATAATTACACTCATCGTAGAACAATGAGCCGCAGAACTTTACTGTCAGTCCTAAGCTCGAAATTTAACAGAAGGTGAGAAAATAACAATTAAGACGCATTTCCTGCATCGGGTTTTTACAAGAAAAGTAAAGAAATCTTAATGATCAAAGACAATGTTCCTCACGTCTTGTAATGTACGATTTAATAGATCTAATTGCTCCGTTTTACAAAGCTACAAGCAGAATTCTCTCGCCTCTCGCTCGCTGCGCGTGTCCTTACGTGGTACTCCTATGCGGATCCCAGTCTCTGTGATGTGCTGCAGACATTGTTTTTCACAATGCCCACCTAGTAAGAATGCATAGAGGTTTTTATGGATCGACGTACACTCCTATAATCCCTGCTGGAGGCTGCGCTATCACACTCTCGTACTGCTGCAGCCGCCTTAAAGTCAATACTCGCACAGCTCTCGTCAACAGAGTTAAAACAAAAGTGAACTCAGGAACCTGAAAGAAATGGAGGCGGAATTAAGAGCTGACAGCTTGGTTTGGATGCCGTGGGGGACCGGCGTGTCAGGTGAGATTGTACGTCATCATCATCCCATCCTTATCGTTATTCCTTCTGAAATCCAAACTTTGATGCTTGAAAGTGTATTATTCTTTAAAATAGATAAAAAATGAAAGAAATATCCGATACTTCTAACGTCAGAGTCCCACTAGAATGTAATTTTGTTCTTCGTGGGAAAAAAAAAAGTGAATAAATGAGGAATACTATAAGCCTCATTGATCCCAAATGGATATAACTGCCATGTCTGATTCTCCTCCTCTGCTACCAGACTTATTTATTCATTTAACAGACTTGTTAATGTGAGATTATTTGGGCTCTTTGGGGCCTTTAATGTGTCCTGGAGGGCTGCTGTAATCTTACAGCATGAAGCAAATAATGATATAAAAACTACATTTGAGGACTCCTTCATCTTTGACCGTTCAATCTCAATTATAGATCTGGGATGAAAAACTAAACCGACCGGTCATTTATATTTTCAATGGCCTTTTTAAATAATAAAAATAATAAGAAACTGTATTTTATAGAAACTATAGGCTAGTTTCCAATATGTCCACCTATTTCCTATGTCTGATTGCACCTAATATCTGTGAAAACGGGCGTTTTTATTGGACAGATAGTCAAGGATGTTTGATTTCCTGAGGAAAACCAATGCGGAGGAAACTGTGGGTAATTTTAACACCTGCCTGTTCTAGTCCTCATCGTCGAGCGGTGTGAGATCGTATCGTACTCGTCAGCTTCCTCGTGTGCATGCTTGTAACCGCAGGTTTTCTGGGAAACACCATTAGCGCTAAAATCCCCTCTGGCCAAATAAAGGTTTTTAAAAATGGCCCAATTTCAAAATAAAAATGCGCTTTGACTTGCGAGGGTCTTTCTTCCATTTGCAAGTGCGAGCTCGCTCCGCTTCGAGTCCTGAGGGGCGAATCCAGTGATAGAGAAGAGGAAAGTCTGAGGAAAAATAGGTTGAGGCAAAGAAAAACAAAAACAAACACAAAAAAAAAAAGGAACAGGAACACAGAGGCCATAACAAACAAACGAGTACATCAGGAACGCTGCATAATGCTTTGTTTTTCCCCTGAAAGAGGAGAACCATGGCGCATCACAAAATGGAGCTCTTTTATAAATCACTATAATGCGCCTGATGGGTCTGTATTAATGCAGTTTCTCTTCTCTTCTGAGAAATCATGGACTGCTTAGAGTGGTGGGTATTACAGGTCAGGGTACGAGACAGCCTGGACGCAACCTGATTAGACATAAGTAAGCGAGATAAGTGGGTAGGAAATAACAACTGGCGAAATAACAAAGAAACAAGGGCGCATGAGAGGCAACGGTGGGAGGTTAGCCGGGCCCGAGATGAACATGAATCTCATCCTAATTGGGCGAGACATGTCTTCTTTGAACACCATGGGAACAAAGAGGTGTCATGGAGAGTGGGAGTGGGGAAATTCAAGTTTTTCGTGTAATGGTAATTTCAAAAGGCAGAGACGGAGGAGCGGAGAGAGACAAAGGTAATGGCACTTTGCAATCACGCAGAAGCGTATTTATTGCGAATTCGTTGAAGTGTTGGATCGGTCGTGCCGGTGTGCTCTCCGACTTGTGTTATAACGTTTTCAGAGGATGTGTAAGACCCGGAAGACGCTCGAGCCGAGTGCGCTCGCGTTAAGACGGGAAGGGAGTTTTTCTCGAAGTTTCTGGTTTAACGCTCGCTCGGAAGGAATCTAATTTGCTGGTGTGCTATCGTGGCGGCCTGAAGTAACGGTTACACACTGCTTTATGGCTGGCACAAAGCTTTTCAATACACCTGAGGAGACCTTTAATTTAATCTGTCTCATCAAGATCAATAAATGTGTCTGAACTGTGACTCCTTGGGACATACTGCCCATTAATAGGCCACAATGATTTTTAGAGTGACCGTTTTATACAGCCTCGCATATGCACCGCTGCCCGGCCACGCTGCCAATCAGTTCTAATCAAGCCCGAGAGCTACGGCACTGTCACGACGCGCGGAGGAGAGCAACGCTTCCATTTACGCGCACCTGAAAGGGAATCGTGGCGGGAAATTCGTCGTTCTGACTCACGCCCCCTTCTCCATTTGTGCAGCGGCGAATTAGGACCGCATAAGGGGAGGGGAAAAAAGAAAAAAGAAAAAGAGAGAGAGAATAGCGGAAGGAGCGAAGTTCCCACAGCGGAGGAGAAGGAGGAGGAGTCAGGGGAGGATAGCGGGGTGCATGATCAAAGCCTATATTTTGAAATCACTTACTTCTCCATTAGTTTGATTAATGGGGCCGGGCTCACAGTCAGACAGAGGCAAGGGCCTTGAAAAATGATGCAATTACTGCTTTTTGAATAGGGGGCTGAAAAGGCCTGTTTGAGAGAAGGATCCGGAGGATATTCTACAGGGCATCCTGGACAGCAGAAGGCCTCCTCTTCATCCATCTCTCCCCTCTGCCACACAGCCTGAAGTGCCACAGCACGGCCGCAGCCCTTCCCCTCCGCGCCGCTTCTCATCAGACTCGGTGGCACGCTTGGCTGTCCCCTTCCTAAGCTGCGGGTGCGCGTTATAAATTGTGATTAATATGCATCCGCAGCATCTTTCGGTGTTTACGTAGGAACGCTGCTCGCTGCTCAGGTCCTCTCCCTCAAAGCGTTTTGCATTTCTACTATTTCACATTTGCATTGATGTCGCTCATATTAAAAGAACGCCATGTAAACCTGGAGCAAAGGGCTGCGCTAGTCAAGTGGTATACAAAGATGCTGCCAGAAAATATTATGATATTCATATGCACAGCTGTGAAATCCTGCCCACCTAATTCCACATAATAGATGGAACAAAGGAGGTCACACACACCGTTTGAGACCGTAAACGCGTTCATGGTGCATGCGGTGAATCATCATTTAAAATGATGTCATATCACCTGAAAAAATAAACACAAGGAGCGAACTGTACAGATTTGAACTTCTTGAAATATATCGTTATTCTTCCTACGGATCAGTGTTTTTGACCTGGTGGTCAGTGGTGGTACTGCAGGCGGTCCCTGATTCCACTAATGTCATTTCAATTACGCAAGTAGATGAAATGTAATTGTACAGTTTTTGAAAAGGAAGAAAGAAAGAGAAAGGCGGTGTTCGTGCTTGTCAAAGTCCTTATAATGCAGTATATTGTTCTCAGCTGAATGCTGTCGGGTCAGTACAAGCCAACTCTGCTGGAAAGTACAAAAGGCAGGATAAACTCCGTTTTTGTTCTTCAGTGGTTTTTAAATGCCACCCGGTCTCTGCTCCTCTGAATAATAAACACACGAGTCCCCGTATCACTTCCTTTCTGTTGTAACTGTGATTATATTTCGTGCTTTGTGGGGTCGCCCACTTATGACTGCAATGAGACGGCAAACGTCTCACCTGGGGGACCCGGCAGCTATCAGTCTCCTTCAGCAGCACCCACGGTCACGGCACCAGAGAAGCCTGACGTGTTGTGCCAATGATTACAACGGTGTGTGTGTGTGTGTGTGTGTGTGTGTGTATGTGTGTGCCTCTGTGTGTGTGTGTTTGCGTGCACATTTGTTTGAAGGAAATTGGCGAAAGGCGGGGGAGCTTACGGAAATGCTGCACGGATCACTCGAGGGTGAAGGTAAAGGAAAGTGAAAGTGGAAGAGGAGGACATTTCCCAGCCCGATTCCAAAGCCAGGTTTGATTTCCAGCGTGATGAAAACCTTGTTGAGATGACGCCGTTCCAAATACTTCAGCGCGAGCCTACACTGTAATTACACGATCACGCGGGTAACTGTTGGCTTATTCATTCAAGTGACATTCTTGGCAGAGCGTAAAATCCGACATGAAAATATGCCCCTCTTTGCTCATTTACACATTAGCATATACAGCGATTCTCTAAGGAGAGATTTTTGAGGTTTAGGGTTTTTACACCAAAATCAGTTAAGGTTTCCATTAAACTTTCTGACTCTCTGCTACGCAAATCCCCTCATGCATTTGCAAAGGCACTCACAGCTCGATGAGACTCCCACAGCCTCGTGGTTGAGATCTCGGATCAGCCAGTTTCAGCACTGGGGGTTTGATAGCCTGTTGCGGAAATAATAGCTTTATTAATAGCTGAGATGGAATCCGTAATATCCATAAATATGGAAATCTGAGAATCTAGAATGATTTTTCTTTACGCATGTACGTTGCAGAGATTTGTTGAAAAGAGGAGTGGAGATCATCCTCGTATACGTTATTTTGCTTATCCACGTCGGAGAGACGCTGCTGATCATGTGACCGGCCCGTTCGTATCAGGTGTGGGTGGTGCAGAGAGGGATGGAACGTATGCATAAGAATCAGGATTGAGAACCACTGATCTGAGCTAAAAGTTGTTTCATAATCAGAATTGTAAATCCACTTTAACCCCTTTAACCCTGGTAGATTAATTGGTAATCGAGTCAAACAATTCTTGGTTATTTAAAGGATACATTTTTAATAAAAATTAATATTTGAGCGTACCACATAGAAAAAGGCATTAAAATCCTTAAATCAATGATTATAATCCTTCCTTTTTGAACTTCTGTGTTTTTGATTTCCCTTAAAATTCACTTTATTCTGGATCGGTGAGTATGATTGTATACAAATTTCCCAGAATGCATCCTGATATAGGCTATTTAGTATGAAAAATGTTATATAGTACATATCATCAAATCCGAATCAAACCAAGGAAAACTGAACCCAACATTTTCTGTCCTCAGATAAGACTGTCTGCTACACCAAGACCATATTAAAATATGATATTTGAGGATCTCCTTACCTATCATTTTAGGCATTTACATCATTTGTGAGCTGCGATAGATAACTCGCTTTTGGCAAGATTATGTTCAGACGTAGCAATTATGCCGAATTGAAGAGCATCAGCATGTACACTCCCCTCTCATCTCTGCTCATACCGATCCTCAGCTCACCTCACCTCAGCTCACCTCCTTTGTTGCTGTCACTTTGGTGCCTGGACCCCGTCGCCACTCTTCTGCCACTCTGTCCCCCCACAACCCTTCTAACTGTCGAGATCAAGGAGGTCCAAAAGCTCTTCAGAGGACAGAAAACCCAGAGAGCACCTGGAACGGACGATATGTCTCCCCTCCACTGAAGCAACGACATTTTTAATGAGTCCCTCCAACCCTCCACAGAATCACCCAGCATCAAATATCCCTGTCCCCAAGAAACATAATATCAATGGACTATCAATGAACCTGTCCCTGCACTTCTTCCTCCAGTAAATGGATCACCAGGGGAACCATACAATGATTCTCTTTGTGGTCTAAAGCCCTGCCTTCAAACCCATCATGCCGGAGCTCCTTCATAACAAGCTCTCCCTGCTGACTGTGCCTGAGTCCATCTGTCACTGAATCATCAACTTCCTGACAGGCAGGAAGTAACGTGTGAGGCGGGGAAAGTACATCTCAGACCCCCTGACCCCCTGACACCACAGGGCAGTTTCCTGTAATCTCTACACCAACAGTGGCCCCTCCACAGAGCCCTCAATCAAACCTCTGAATCTCCTCCTAATCATAGGTCAGATAGAGGATGGCGATGAATCTGTTTACAGCTAGCATCACACAGTGACACAGCTAGCAACACCTTCAACACAGTGGGAGAGATAGTAGACTTCAGGAAGCCCATCCCATCCCTGACCCTGTCCCTGATATCAGTCTCAACGACAGAGACATATACATGTCAACGCTGACTCCATGACCACGAGATGATGACAGAGGATGGACCTCCTGCAGACCACGATGGTCCACCTCTATCATCGAGTCCATCCCTACATCATCAATCACAGTGTGGTTCCCCTCAGCCACCCAACAGGACATCTGCAGGCTGCAACGCGTCGTCCCCTTAGGCTCAAAGATCCATTGGCTGAAACCTCACCCCAGCTGAGGAACTACAAATCCAGGGCAGGGAGTCATTTCTGACCCCTCTGACCCAGGACACACACTGTATCAACGTCCCTCCTCTGGGCAATGACTCCACTGATCAAAACCACCAAATCAATATCGTCCACCCCGGGCAGTGGCACTGCTCATCTGCTCTGATTGAGCCATCACATCATTACAGTATATACATATAAAATCAAAGATATCATAGATATAAAGTTCATAATGTCCATGTTGTATCGTATTTATGGCATAGTGCACAAATGTAGTGTTCCATAGGATTCTGGCCAATTTCCATATGTCAATAGTGCTTAGTTTTTAGGGTTTTTTTTATATTTAGATATTTGACCAGATCTCTATACAGGCATGGATTTTTTCTGTACATCATATTGAAACAGGAGTATGCACCAAGACACACTCCGTGTCTGACTATGGATGTGCAAATGGTGAATATTGACTAAAATTTGAGAAAACGAAAGGGAAGAAAAAGGAAGGGAATTCACGGCTAAAAGGACACCTGAATTATGGAGCTGTGTTTATATTTTTATTCTGCCGGGGTTGTACATAAATTGTAGGTTTTCTCCGGAGCATTTGGGCTGTGATAGGCTGCATGTTGGGTACCAATAGAGTACTTGTTTTCCAAGTGGTTGGCTTTGCAATTACCCTTATAACTCTTACTGTATTTTGAGAGTGCCACTTGGGAATTGTGCAATAATCTTGAGCCCAGAGCAACAATTTCCGAACTTTCCCACAACAATATTATAGAGTTTTGGTATAATTGCATCTCATATGGTATTATGCTGGAGGAAGACACACAGAGTGATGACGCTTTAAACAGAGACGGAGAGAATACAGAGGAATTCACCTCGACTACACAGGCAAATTTATATGAATACATTTATGTGCATATTTTCTTATTCAAAACAAACTCTTAACATGTCGCGAACGTCTGTTCAACGCAGAAAAAAGTCAAATTAACATTGCGCACCGTCGACTATGCAGACTAAAAGGACTTAGTCTCGTATTTAAAGGCGTTCTGACACTCATGTAGCACTCTGGAGGTCACCAGATAAATATCATCGACTTCCGCCGCCGCCTTTTATGACATTAACCATTTTCAATCCAGAAGAAATAAAAATTGCCCAAGAGGTTTACCGTTCCAATAATGCCAAGCATGTCTGGTAATCACAAATATCAATCACCGTTTATCACCTGCTGTCAGGGCAAGAATGTGTTTTGGGGGCCACAACTGAAATACATAAACTGTGAGGAGGAGTTTTTGTTTATGCACCTGAACACAGCAGACGTTCTCGTTTCCTCCTCGGAAGGCACACAAAGGCTGGGGCACAACGAACCGTGAAGCATCATCACTGTCATCATCATCACCATCATCATCATCATCATCATCATCGCCACAATGCTGCAGTTATTTACCCTGTAAAGGCCAATTTCCATATTTTAAAATGTCCCAATGACAGCGATTGATGTAAAGAAATCAAGCCCCTCCTTGAACACGCCACACTTTTAATTCTCCAGTATTACTTATGAAAAAGCAAATTATTTATGAAAACCTCTTTAACTTCAGCAAATGATTCATACTTGTGTGAGTAATAACCATCCATCAAGAAAAGAGCTTGCCAACTGCCCCGGTTTCAATTTTAATACCACAGTTTGGCTATACAATCATTTTTCTTGATTATTCCGCCCTCCCATGAAATATGCACCAGAGGGGGTGCTTTTATATAGATTTTCCTTTGGGGTAAACTACTTAGTTACAAAGTGCTGTGATGAGGGTATCTTTTGTATGTGCAGGCTAAAACTGGTGCTGAATGTTTCACTGCTGTGGGATGTTGTTTCTCAGGAGCCCCCCGTAGCTACTCTTAATTGTTTAGGCCCAGGAAGGGAGTAATCCATTATTTTGTCAGATTTTAGGATTTATCCATTACCTAAAGAAATGGCCTTTGTTTTGTCTGTATGCACTCCGGGTTCCCCCCGTGCACTGTAGATACGACATCGGAGTAAATACAGAGAAGATCAAATACGGAGAAAAGTTGTTTGATTTCATCACAGCACAGTCAATACTTCAGATTTAAACTAGGGAATGCATCAGAAACTATTTGATGTGGTGTACAAGTACTAATGGCACAATCTGCTGCACTGGTGTGTGTAAAGTACTTGTGTAATGTGATTATTCGCATATAAAATGGAAAAATGGGAGATTCCGGTGTAAATGTAGAAAGTAATATAGAGTAACACGTTTTCAAAGGGAGCTAAATAGAGATAAACACAGACGGAGGACAATGACATGGAGATACAGACAATGGTATGAAGTGCAAAAGCAAAAGGGAGGAGAAAGGAGATGAGGTTATGGAGCAAAAAACGGCAAGGGCAGAAAGATAAAGTGCCCATGCTGAGAGGAACATGAAACCATTAAGATGGGAGAAATACAAAGAGGAAAAGGGTGAATGTCCTGTAACAGGGACAGAAAGAGAGAGAGAGGGAGGGAAGAGGAGGGAACAGAGGGCAGACGAGGATGAGATGTAGGACAATGATAGATCGTTTTCTGGCAGCCTCAATTTGTCATGCTGTTATTGGGAGGAAAATGGAATAGAGGAGCAGCCGTGAGGGTCAGGGGGAGAGGACAGGGGTCCAGGGGTGGGAGCATTAAGCCAGAAGGGAGCGGACAGTAAGAGAGATAAACTCCACGTGCCTCCCCACTTCTGGCCTTAGACAAACAGTATAATCACTGAGGTTACATAGCCAAGTCTTCATCCCAAGCGACCCAGAATACACGAAGGGCCCAGTTAATGTAAAGATATAACAATATAAACGTGAGGAACCAACTGGGTGCTATTAGAAAATCTTGGGATGCGTTTATGTAGCTCGTCTGACCCCCGGGCTGCAGCTGGGCTGATAAGAACATATAAATATACGGCTGAAAATATACTTCTGAGAATATCAGACAATATCAGGGGGTTTAAAAAGGCTGCAAAATGAAGCAAAGTTCCTCTAATGAAGTTTGTTATCATCTTATCATCCACACTGTTGTTGGTTTATTCCACGGCCAATAAATCATAATGTAGCTCTCATTACTGTTGCTAGGGTGACCAGATCTGAATTAAAGTTACCCTGCTAAAGTACAGTATAGTATTAAATTGTTAGAGACACCTGCCAGCCAATCAGAAAGTCCCATAGTGCACATGGGCATCATCTGGCTACGGGTTGTTTATTACAGGTGGTGGTGATGGTGATGATGCTCGTGATGATGATGAGAACAGCACCAACCCACAGTCACTGCCAGATAGCAGACATCTTTTATATTTTGATTTGGTGCGACTCATGCAGGAGCCGCTCGCCGGGTGGAAAAGCGCCTTAGTTAGTAAACATTTCATTCCTAGACTGCATTCACTACATATTTTTGCATCCATATATTGTGTTACTCCAAACTTTTCTCCCACCCTCCTGCTAAATGCGCTCCTTTTTTGTGGCCTCTCTCTGTGGCCTCCCATTTCCAACAACGCTACACGAGTTGTAACAGATAGCGCCTTCATTAGCATTCCGAACCAGAGGGATCGAATCTTCAGGGTGGCTGCAAATGTTTTTTAGCCTTTTAAGAAATCAGTGTGAGAAGTACTTTGGGTAGCTTTTTAATTACACCTGGCCTCCCTCATTAGCACTAAGGGAGAGGGTGGAGACAGACCTGACAATGATGGATATGGGAAGGAATAAGCCGTGACGCGGTGAGCGTGCGTGCGCTTGGACATCCTTGCTTATGGCCGTTTGTGTGTAGAACGATGCCCGTGCCAACTGTACGGTCTCTTACACCGACACCGGGCTTCCTGTGTCAGGTTAATGAGTCATGCTGGGATAAACACTTCCAGGTCACGGCCAGCTTTCACCCCCTCTGAGAGGAAAAGGAAGGTCGCGTGCCAAGACGCAAATGTGATGCATGCTGGGAGATCTAAAAGGTAAGGAAAACAACAAAAACTAACCAAAAAAGGAAATAAGCAGTGGACAGAGCCACAAGAATGAAATGATAAATTTTGATGTTTTATCACATCATCGTAGGTAGAATAGAAAATACTGAATACAAATTGAGCGGTAATACAATGAAAGGAAATGAAGACAGTCTAGACACGGACGGTGAGAGACAACGTAGGTGGAAAACTGTTCTACTGATAATTCAACACAGATAATAAAGGAAAGGGTTTGGGTTTGGAAACCAGTGACTCTTTTTCATCTGTCCATAAGTCTTTTCCATACACCAACAACATATACTGTACAGCAGTGGTTCCCAAATTGTGATGTGTGTATCACAGATGGCAGCCGGAGTGAATTTTGGAGGCGTGCCAAATTTCCGCAGAGAGAAAAATTTAAATCTATTGAAATTTGTGTTGTTGTTATTGTGCCAGTTTTTCAAAATAAATGGGTTTCAGTAAGGAAAAGGTTTGTTGGTGAGGTGGTACTGGGACTTTTTGGTCCGGTCAGAGGTGGCAGCTGGCTCAAAGTTTCAGAATGTCTGGTAAACTGTATGAAAGCGGGTAACCTCTCATTTGATATTCTATATGAGAATTTGAATGGATGAATTTGACAAAGAAATCTGAAGGACAAAATGTTTGAGCGAGGGCTTACTGTCAGGAGGCGGCTCACATTCGTGTCAAAAAGACGTGGGTGAAGCGCACACGAGACTAGCACGCGTGCGTGCATGCGTGTGTGTGTGTGTGTGTGTGTATGAGGCTCACATCAATGATACTGAACTAGACAAGCTAACACCGCAGTCCTCCTCCAAACCACCAAATACGAGCAGGTGGAGCTGCTTTTAAATCACCATCCACAAGCGTTTGTGACACTAAGACGGAGGAGTCCTTGGCATCCAAACGCATTTCTGGCAAGGGCAAATGTGTTTATTACACGTCACGCTCTAGTGTCAGGAAGGTCCACATTTAATCAGTGATTCATGGTCTCAAGTCGTTACAAGTGAATCTGTTCACAACAACAGAGCCTCATTTGCTACACAGTCAAATAGGTGCACACACACACACACACACACACACATATGCACAAACACACAATGCTGGAAAGCCCTTTTGTGCCTTTGTGCTATAAGACGTCTCCTTCAGACAAGTGGGATCACAAAGTCAGTGCTTGGGAGGTTTTGGCACAAATTAGAAGTAGGACTTAAACCAGATTTGTTGATGTCAAACCACAGTCTCTGCTCTGTCCCCGTCTGAAGCAGATGTGTTCAGCTGAGATCTGGGACAGTCCAGCTGGGATCAGGTCAACACACCTGCTGGAACAAACAGCGCCTGGCGCCCAGACTGTAGTTGGAGGTACGAAGAAACCGTTTTGCATAGCTGCAGAAAACTGCACCCGCTGACAGGGAGAATGATTTCAGTGTTCACGATTCCTGGCTGGTTTCCGACCGTGCTGGCAAAGAAAAAGTTTACTAGGAGCGGCTTCATTTACATAAAACTTCACATTTAAGCTCAAAACCCTGAAATAGATGTCTTTATGTAACAAAAATCTTTTGATACCTGGACATATCAAAATATGGCAGAATTGCAAATGAAACGGCAGGGTCTTCTGATGAACCAGACTTACGGTCTAGCACAGCACTGTCCAATGGTTCCTCTTTAAGCACGTGCCCCGAAACTGGAAATATCTCAAAAAAACACACCGTCACACACAGATGAAGATGGATTTCAGTGCGTAATCAATAAAAATGTCACCTAAGCCTTAGTAGTCTGGTGACTTTGTTGAAAGGGGACGTTTTGATCCGATCTCTGGTGTGCAGTTGCATTCATAAAGCCTCCGCATTGTGTTCTTACTGCCGGCAGGTCAGACAAAGATGTCCTCTCTCAAGGCTCTGGGCTCTAAAGTAGAGATTTAAGGTTTGACATGTTTCATTTTGCTTTTACACCAGTGAGAGCAGTATAACGCCTGGTTGGTTTTCATAGCCGTTCACCTAGTATAGACCCCATCCACACCCTTTCTGTAATATCATGTCGGTGAGCTGATTAACATAAGGGATTTTTTTTTTTTTTTGGAGAGATCATAAA
>OMNV01011280.1:58974-71049 GCA_900303265.1 Brotula barbata | reverse complement strand
ACAGATCCGCGGAGACGATCTGCCGTCCGTCAAGCGAAAGATTTTTGAAAGAGTTGCGCTTGTTTGTGTCAAATGTTGTCCGCGTTTTAATATTTTTACATAAAACACACGCAGTGGGAGAAGTCTAAACCGTCCGTCGGTAATCTTTGGATGCAACTGGGCACGAAAGGAAAAACAGACATCCTCCTCCATCCTCCTCCACCGGCTATGGATAATAATAAAAAAAAGATAAAATACCCACATCCTTCAATGATCAAAACCCCAAACATCGTTCTCTTGGCTGACTCATTGGCATTTCAGCTATTTCTGACAATGCGACTCATCAATGGTAAAGAGACGGAAGAAGAACGACCGTTAGCTAAAATGGAGGAGTTGGGTGCGTTAACCCTCCAGCTCCCCTGCTGCCTGTTGCTATAATGAGCAATCACAATGCTGAAGGGAGAGAGCGAGAGGTTAGTAAACTGCTCCCAAATTAGCCTTAAAAGAAGAACCTCCTGCAGTCTGTTGTCTCCGAGTTTGGTGTTCCGTTTGGTGTTTTTTCGTCCTGGCGCCAGTAAATTGCTCCTTACGATGGCTGTTTACTAAATAATGAACAAGTTTCACGCCGTAAAACGGGGGCTATCTAAAGACACGTTTGTATTAATTGTACTTATTGCACCAAGGTGCTTGTTTTGAATGTGGCTGTGTCCTCTATTTGCCATGGTTTCCTGCCAAAACTGCTTATAGATGTGACGCAGTTTGTGCGTGTGTGTGTGTGTGTGTGTGTGTGTGTGTGTTAGTGCAGGATGCGTCTCTTGTGCAATAAAGCAGCTATGGACTCCATCCCCCCCCTCATTCTTGCACAGGATAAGTGAAGGGAATGGATGCACAGATGGCGAGATGGATATTTACATATAAACCTCTGTCTGATCTCTGGCAACCGCCGTGGATTTTGTCAAACGTGTACGTCGGTGCCAACTGGCGGTCAAATCTTTTCTTTGTCAGATGTTAACAAGCAGCGGTTCACTGATCGGGACCTTCCTATAACGTGGGAGGATGCTAACATAATATAAACAGTTTAGACTCTGGAACATCATTACACAAAGTAGTTCCTCACGAATTAAGACTGAACAGAAAGTACAGAGAATTTGATTTTTGGAGGAGGCGCAAATTTCTAAAAAAGTATAGAGGACTGAGTAATCCGGCCTACCTGGTGGATGAACACCTGCGCTCCCCGAGGACTCATGAGCAACACGGCCCGCCGCAGGGTGTCCCGGTACCGGTTGAGCTCTTCGGTGCGCATTGTGTTAAATAGGTCAGTGAAGACCCGGCTGATGTTTCTGTCCACCCTTTGCAGGGAAATGTCCAGACCCAGCCGGGACGCCTGGTCCATGAAGGTCTGCAAACCGCGGATATCTGACAGGAGCAGAGAGAGAGAGAGAGAGAGAGAGAGACAGAGGCAGAAAGTGAGAGACAGAGCAGACACAGGAAGAGGAACATTTTAAGCAGGTGTCACATTATACAGTACTTCATTCCAAGAGCATTTAATCAAAATTCCGAGTAAACAACCTCCACTTTCAACACCTGTGCAGTCTTTTATTCCACCGGCGATAAGACAGGATTTGTTCCTTGCCCGTGAGCTACTGTAAAGTGTGACAAAACAAGCGCTCCTGTCTTTTTGCTTCCTGGGGTTTGGAGAATATGAAATTGCAGACAGGTGTTGCTGTCCCCAGAGATCTCTGTTTGTGTGCACTACACAGAAAACCACTTAGGAGAGGCCTGTGTCACACGGACAAAGCAAAGGTGGTGTGCAGCTGAACACACACACACACGCAGACACACACACACACACACCAATCCCAGCAGCCCAGCGTGCGCCAAGTCATGCTGCACTCTTCAAGAGAGCTTGAGCAAAATCGCTGTGGCTAAAAAGCCTCTCCGTCCTTTGTTGCGGCTCGAGGTTTTGTGTGTGTCGTGTAGCGCACGCGGCAATACACACAGGTGTAGTTTACAGACCGCCTCAGCCCCACGCGGAGCAGTTTACACGACGCGGTTCCTATATGGGGTCAAAACCACCTCGAGCCCGTGAAGCAAAGTAGACCATCGCTCCGTTTCTCAGAATTCACCTAAAGGCACACAGGAGTGAGAGTAAGACCAAGTACCAGGAGGAACAAACCATAAAGACCCAGACACAAACTTCAATTTGTCCTGCTGCATTTCCGCTGCAATTTATTCTTGGCGGAACACAAATACCAGAAAAGTTGCCATGAGATTCTCTCCTGAATAAAAATGCTCAAAGGGCAAAACAACATATTAAATTAAAACATTCATCATTTTGAAGCTTCGCCAAACTCTTTTACTTGGGAACACTTTGAAACTCTCTTCCCTCCCACACACACCCCCAAACACACTCGCGTTTGCTTTCTTTCTCTGTTTGATACGGCGGCGGTACTTTACATAAATGAGTTATTCTCGCTCTTCTCTAATTCTTCGTTGTTTTTTGTTTTTTTGGACAGGAAGCACAATTCACAATTGTTTTTTTTAATCGGAATGTCATTATTTCTTCATATAAATTTGTAGTCGGAGATATATTTGTCAGCCTTCATCGGCACACTCTGACTTCTTCTTCAGCAGCTTTTTAGGGTTTGTTTTTATTTAAAAAGAGATACAACAGATTTAAAGCTCTTTTTTTCTCCTTCTGAATAGATATCACCGGCCTTCAGTAAAAAGAATAAAGTACTTTGGACCAAAACAAAGATGGTGTCACACTGGAACTAAAGATTAGGTGAGGAAGATATATGTATGTTTCTAGGTTGTTTACATGTCTACTAGATGCACAACGCGGACCAGATCAGAATCAGATGGATCCATTTTCAGGCAAAATAATGTAGCTGTGCAGTAAAAATCTATTTCTAACTCCTGGGAACTGAACTGTATATACTGTAACTCCTCCTGGACTCTATAGAAACGGCCGAGTTCAAAGTCAGCGTTCCAAACCCATCACAGGCTGTTCCACTGGGGCAACCACATCATCCATGGACGGGGCTGCAGGAAAGAGGATTAAATGGAATTAAACATCTGAATTCTTGACATGTTTACTCAAGCGTCATTTCCACACAAAAATCTCAGCTGTTCAGCCATCGCTTCTTTGGATTTCCTGCCTTTCCTCGCCTACTTTTTTTTTTTTGCTTAACAATCTCCGTGGACATGAAAGAGCGGAGGAGGGAACGGCGTCCGACTGAGCCATGCCAGGTGAAGCTTCTTAAACGGCCCCAGTTCAGCTCCGTCTTACCCATCATACGACGGCGGCAGAAGTCGGTTGCGGTTTGGAGCAATTGAGGATCGAGCGCGTCGTGATCAAAAGGCTCAAAGGGTTTCGACCGAGCAGTCAAGCTGTGCTGCAAGCCGGGCAGAAAAGTGAGAGAAATGCCTCCGCTACCAGTCTGTGTTTACTCAAAACTCAGACGGCTCTCTTAAAGCAACCGCTGTTGTTCCTCCAACAATAACAGTCGATAATTATATGCCATATTGATTCTTCTTTGCAAATCTGGAATGTTTCAGGTAATGAGTGTATTATCCACTGCCACAAGAGGTATTGGAGAGGGACGGAGAGAAAGCAGAGAGATAGAGATCACTACTTCAGTTGCAATCCAGCCTCTTCTCCCTAACTGAAGACCGATACTCTGAACCCATTATTGTGATTAAGGAGATAATTGCTGCATTCAATCGCTGAATAAAATATGTGGACGGCAACATTTCGTTCTAAAATTGCATTCGGGGAAAAAGGACCTGTGGATCATCTTCGCTCCGAACCGATCCTGCCAATCGTACTTCCTCCATCTTTGTTATCAGCCATCGTTCGCCGCGATCGCGTTGTCGTCGAGTGGGTGAGCCGTGCGCGTTCAATGCGTGTCGTCTTGAGTGGGTGGATATTTGTGATGAGATGCTAGATTAGAGGAGATGTTAATGCCAAGGAGGCAACGTGGAAAGGTTTGGCAGGTGTGTGTGTGTGTGTGTGGGTGTGTGAGTGCATGCATATTCATCCCAGACTACACCTGTGTGCATATCAATAATGTCCTATGAACGGAGCCAGGGGGAGAAAAACAACTAAAACGGCGTCTCGCGGAAGAGAAACACAAGGTTAGGACGTTAACGTGGCGCCGGTGTTTTATTTACAACACTCTGCACGTTTGGAGGTTCACAATTAACCTAAATTATTTGTTTGGCTTGTCTAAAGTTTGGCTGACGTGTGTTTGTAATGAGATGCATAATTTCGAACTACCCTCAGGTGAATCTGACGATAGAGTTTTTTAAAAAAAAACAGAGTTTCGAATTAGCTTAATCTGCTGACATTCAGCAAATTGTTCCAATAAGCAGCTCTTTTTTTTTTTTTTTTTTTGGTTCGGTTTTTGACCTCCAGCAGGCCTGTTTTGTTCTCACCCCCGGTCGTTCGCACTACCGCCGCCTCACAGCGCGAACAGAAGGTCTGCGGGTTCAAATTCCTCTCAGACCAGTTTGAGCCTTGTGGGGTTCTCCCTGCACGTTTCTCCCTGTGTGCGCGTGGGTTTCCTCCCACCGCCAAAGACCTGCAGCTCGGAAACTGTCAATTGCCCGTAGGTGTGAATGGGAGTCAGAGACTGTCTGTGTGTTGAGCCTGTGACGAGCCCGGTGACGTCTGGGATTTAGGATCCACACCCCAGATGGTGTTTTTTTTTTTAAATATGTAAGTCTTTGGAGACGTCTGATGGAGTAACGTTTACGATGTATTTCTGACTTCCTGTATACGTTCCTCTGGTGATGGTGATTGACAGTTCCTGAATGATTCCCTCTGTAATTACTGCAGCAGCTACTGTATATGAAATGAATATTACATGATCCAGAATGGGGTATATTTCTCTCTCTCTCGCTTGCTATATCTATAGAAAGGCGTTGATTTGAAGGCCACCTGTCATTACAGGTGACATTAGGTCACATGGGTCTGCAGTAACACGTGTGAAGTCATACATCGATTGACCTTTTCGGAGTTTTCCTCCCCCGATACGTTTGTCTGGCGCTCTCATTACGCCTCACGTTTCCCATCCTCAAACTCTCCGGGAGATATCCTCTGTGTTTGTCTACGTTCAGCCCCTTCCTGTGTTATAAATGCACTTCCTACACCGGGAGCCGCCTCCCACTTTGGGACCCAAAGCAGCCTAATCAATCTGGAACCTAATCCGAGTCTAATTCTCTCCCGCTCGAACAGAGGGAGCGGCCACCGCGGGGAGGGCAGAGACAGATGTAGCTGCCGCGCGCTCATTAACGAGCTCGGGTCCACTCTGCCCGGCCTGCCAAGGAGCCGAGCGATGCTCACCGAGATCGACCCGCCTTGAAGATCTCCTGTGATGCTGCCTTTCATGCTCTCCTCCTGATGATAAAATGACACGGCACTTTCACGGGAGCTTTTGTTTGCGGACGGTCTGCCCGCTGGCCTCGCTCCCCCCCCCAGACTCGCCGACGGGCTTCCTCTGACATACAAATAACTCCAAATCCCGCGTAAGCAAACTTTAAACAGCCTCTCCGAGCCAAAGAGATGAAATTCCGTTTCGCTTTCCTTTTCTCTTTCGTTCGCAGCAGGACTATTACCAGAGCACATATTTGATTTTAAGACTAAAAGAGTTTGGTTTGCATTACCACTAAACTGGGAGAGTTTCGAACAAAGGACGCACTTCAATTCCATTTTTCTGGGACTATTATTGTTCTAAGATTATTTCATTCGTCTTCGCTGGCGGCACTTTTGTGCCAAAACAGGAAGTGGTGGGCGGGTGGCGAACCACAGCGGGGAGCGGAGTTCACGTCCAAACTGTGGACGGCTTCCATGTTTCATTTAACTGTGACCAAGATCTTCCCCCAACCTTCACCAGCAGTTTGATACACTCTATATATGTCTCTATAAACTTATTCACCACAGGAACTCAACCCACACGGTTTTTCTTGGGTCATTTAAATGCAGCAGGCAGGAAACTGTTGGCGCATTAAAGTTTCTTTCTGTGATGCGAGCGGCGGGTTACGAAGAATCACAAGAAGAACACGAGGGCCCGCACGGTCCTTGACAGCGAGAAATATTATTGTGATTCTTTGTGGGTATAACAATGCCCTGAATGTATTTCGTCCTTTTCAAATAAAAAGCCGAGGCGTTAAGACGGCCCCTTCAGCGGCGACGGAGCATCGTGGCTAAAACGAGGAGCGGAGGGGACGTTTGCGCGAGAGGGAAAGGAAGACGGACAGATCATTTAAACAAACGCTGCCGAAGACGCGGCGTCACGCCTCCGAACGGGCTGCGGTGGGATTATTCCATGTTTCCGTCTCTGCTTGTGTACCTGGCGGCGGGCAGTCATGATGCAGAGTCGGCCTGCTGCCTATGGAGCTCAACAAAGACGTTGTTACGGCGAGAGAAATCACAGAACACGCTCGCCGTCAAAATACGTGTCCAGACTACAGAATGACACATGGAGGCGGAACAGGTGCAGCTTCTGACGCGGTCCACCCGACACAGGGGGGCACAGAGTCCAATAAAATCTACAAACCCTGCCATGGTTGAGAGCCGCTCCTCTAGACGATTTTCTCGCCTTTTTACCTCTCTCACACACACACACACACGAGTAAGTCCGTTTCCCCAAGAGACAATCTGTCCGTCCTGTTACACCTTCGCCATCTAAATAGCAACGAACCGCGTCCAAGTGCACCTGGCTCTTAAAGGGAATGATCTAAAGTGCAAAATGGACTCGGACACGCCCCAAAGCGCCGCGGGCTGCAGCCGCTTGGCCGTGCGACACAGTTCGTCTAAATATGACCCCGGATCTTGTTTTAATGGTACCGACGCATCGGTGGAGACAAACTTCATTACACTCAGCTGCACGTTGGCCCCGAGGTCGGACGAACCGGTGGTTCGGGTTATAATAAAACACAAAACTCACACTCGCTTCAAAGTTTTCTGTTTCTTTTACCACTTTAAAGCTGGCTTCTATATATTTTTACCACCGTACATGCCTTCAACCACCCTTTTCTATATCTCAGATTGCTTTATGTATGACATCACTCGTCCCAGTGTCCCTCATGTCTGCGTTTCTCTTCCCTAACACGTCTTTTGTTTTCCATCCCTAAGTGCACCTTCAGTTTGTTGCACCCCAAATTTCATTGTATAGATGTCTGCACAATAACTATAATCTTATCTTATCTTATTTTAGGACACAATCAAGCAGCATTTTAATGACACAAACACAGATCATCTCAACGCGTCTTATAAAACAACTCATCGCCGGTCCAAGATGTAACATTTATATTCCTGCCAATAGAGCTTACTCCAATCTGAAATCAAACAAAAACAACATCAAATCGCACCAAAACCGGAGGGCGTGCGGGAGATGGCTTTGGATTTCGATAACGCGCCTCCATAATCAGCGCGAATGCTGTTGGAAACGAGCTTGCTTTGTCATCGTTTGTGCATTGTCTTGCTCGTATTGATTCATCCGCGGTGGGCAGCGTGGCGCCTTTGTGTTGGCTTTTGTGTTCCACTCGTGAATCGGCTACGTAGTCAATCTGTTTTTCAGACGTGATTAAGCCAACGAGCGAACGGGAGCCACTGGAGGTGGCTCAGGAACGACGCCGGGTGGGTGGTGTTGTGTTTTCTGCCCTTTTTCAATTCCAAATGTGCTGTGAAAAGCGCGTTACGTAAACGAAACAAATCAATCAAAGAGTAGGTAACTTTGATTGTCACCAACTGGAGAAATGATGAAAAAATAATGGGAAAGTTGATGGGAAAAGAAGACGAGAAGACAAAAGCAAAGTTTCTCTAACTTCTAACATACATATTTAATAATCAGGCAAAAAATAAACCATACAGGAAATAATCTGAGATGCGGCCTGGTAAAGGGAACTTACTGCCCTTAGCATCGTGGCGGTTTTAATGCTGCTGTTGTCACACAGGTGGACACTTATGAAACTATTTAATCCAGGGTCAAGATTAATGGAGGCAGTTGAGTGTGTAGTTGAGTGTGTAGAGTCTCTGTCAAACATCCACGTTTGGATGATCAAATCAATGAGATGAAAAAAAAAAATTCCCAAGGGCTGATTTAGTCAATTAGGTACAATGAGCCCAGACAAACACGACGATTTAACAGTAGGATTGTTCCCTACACATCTACCTAACACTGCTTTTCTTCGGGTGGCGGTACGGGTTACTGCACAACCGCTTCAAGGCGAGCACCATGGGTATTTTGACTGTTCTGTGATGGGGATCCTAATTAACCGCTACATTCTTTAATTAAATGAATGCTGAGTTAAACAGTGTAGCACAAGCACAAATGTCAACAGCGCCGACTTCATAGCACCTCGTTTAGCAGACTTGGGGAAGGAGGCTATTTTGTTAGCGCCGGTATCCGTGCACCATTTCTCCATCCCCCGGCGGCGCCTCGTTAAGCTCGGCCTTCGTGGCGATGCGACGTAACGTCCGCCGTGCCGCAGAAAACAGGTTCTAGTGCGGAAAAGTATTGAAATTGGGGGAAAAAGGGCTCAGACGGTGATGGACGTAGATGGAGAGGGAGATCAAGGAATTTGTCCGAAGGCCCTCCAACTTTATCCGGTTCCACGGCGGGATTTGGATCGATCCCTCTTAATGCTGACTTTACACGTTTACGTTGCGATGTGGGGGGAAAATCCAAGGACAGATTTGTATAAATGTGCGCTGACCTGTCACGTAACTCCCCACGGAAAACCCTCAGAAACGCATCAGCATCGCATCAGCACCAGACATGTGACTAACAGGTGCAAAGTGGGGGGGCGTGGAGGGCTGTGCACCTTTTCAACTGCAGCTCCAGCTACAACCCTCCATTACACGCCTCCCCCTCCCCCCACCACGATCACTCTCTGAACAGTAACAAGATTATCCAGCGGTGGCGGGAACCCGTCTGAAGAATGCTAATTCAGCATTATAGTCGTCTTCATCTTCCTGCCCTTGTATTGCATTTCCAATCACAGCTCAATCAACAGTCCTTTGGCTTTTGCAAAATGTGGGTTAGGAAAGGTCTCCTCCGCCGGGACTTTGTGGCCCGGCTAATGAAACAGAAATGGAGAACATCTGAGAATACATAAAGTACGGCGTGCACGAACCCTCACTCTCCGCTGCCACAAATGAGCCAATTAGACCAGGACTTGTCTGTCCATGAGAATACCATTATTAATGAACGGAGCAATGCCATCCTGTAATTTGTTTTATTTTTGCACATGGTTTTCACATGTGTGTGTGTGTGTGTGTGTGAGAGAGAGAGAGAGAGATATCTGGACTTTCCATTTTGTCTTATTTCCAACTCGTTGCATCTATTTCAGCAGCTCCAGACTCTCTTACATGACACAATTAGAGCCCCCACTGCAGCGCTGATCCTGATCACATGGTCGTATTTTAGTCTAAGAGGCATATTGATGTTCCTAAGAGATGCATATTTGGCTGCCAATCACTTGTGTGCTACACAAAGTGTAAACAAATGTGTCAGTGAGCTCCCGTAAACGTCACCTGTCTCACTTTTGTTCTGTTTTTTTTCCAATTATTTTCATTTATTGGGCCCTTGAGGGCTCATGGCCGGTGTTAACAGCACGGAGAGTTTTACTGACTTGTTGTTTGTCCTCTGTGCCATTCAGCATTGAGCACCATTCGGGAGACTTGGACATGATCATTCATACAAATGGCGTATTTATAAGATCCACTTGGCCGCCAACCTTCCTCACGACTTACCGTAGTCGCTCTCATAAAAGATGATGAACTTCTGCCAACGGAGCTCCGAGACAAGGGTGAGCAGGACGTCATTGATCCGAACAGGTGGACGGGCAGCCAGGGTGTAGCTCTCTCCGTCTGGGCTGGGGTTGAGGTGGCAGGCAGTGCGGGGGGTACCGTCTCCATTCCGCTGGATGAAGAGATGCGGGATGTGCATTGCATCTGTCAGAGACTGAAGGGCGCTGGCGGCCGCGCAGCCCGTGGAGGTGACCAGAGCGAGGATCCCCTGGTTCATCAGCTCGCAGGCTGGGAGGTGGAGAGGAAGAGGACAGGAAAAACAGCAGATGTGAGAGGGAAGAAAGGAAGAAAAGGGGACATCAGGGAGGTCAAACTGTGATTTGAATTCAAAATACACTCAATAACGTTTGGTGAAATTGTGCCGTGCTACAAGAGGTCTGCGCATTACAGCAGAGGAAGTGGAGTGGGTGTGAGAGGAGAACGTCTATCCTTCTGTATATCCACTTAGTTAAGTCTGAGCTCCTGCAGATCAAAGGGATCCAGCAGGGGGTAGAGTCTAATCCTTGTCCCCAGACAAAGATGAGACAGACGACGAAAAGGAAATACGTGTACGTCGCGAAAGGTAAGACTCACTCGAAGAATCACAGGAAACAGCGAGCGACGGGAGACGGCGCGGCGCTCGGAAAGGAACAGAAGTGGCGGCTGAGTGGCGAGGATTCGTCAAAAATACGGGAGAGAGAAAATCTGCTGAACGGGTTGAACGTGTCCTCAAATGATGGCTCGTGAATGTCAGATCAACAGGACAAACCGGAGCTGCTCGGAGGGCTCTTTGATTCTCCATCATGCCTGTCTGCATGTGTGTGTGTGTGTGTGTGTGTGTGTGTGTGACGTCCTGGCATGCTGGTCAAAGGGACAAAATGTCCATTAATAAAACTATGAACATGATTAATCCACATTTATTGTAAAAAGGTTTGGTTCAATATTTCCTGACTTTGGCCTTATTGAATTTCTGCTTCGTTGTATCAATACATTCTGCTACACTGGTACTCGAGCACATAGTTACTTTTTTACTCATTACTTCTGAATGTAGCTGTAGTATCTAAAGTCTACATAGAAGTACACAGAGCTTGTAGTTATTAATTCATAAGTCACTACTGCTATACACTTCAGAGTAAAACACTATTTACACTTCAAGGCTTTTGATTAATTTCTTGAAATTTGTCCCCAAAAATCACAAAGGGCCTCAAATGACAATATCTGTATTTTTTAGAACATTTTTGCGAACGAACTAAATCAGAGCCGTGCGTACGATAACCGATTTGACTGTAAATGACAGCAAATATTTAAGCAGCGTGCGAATTAGTGACTCCAAATGATGATAATTATAGAGGATGGATGGAGAGGCTCTGCCTGAAGATGAAAAAAAAATGAAAGCCTGCAGAGATAATATGGGAATAAACTACCAAAGAGCATCTTTTTTTTTTTAATGCAGAAGGTCTGGAGAGGAAGCAACCAGCGTGGAGGTTAAAAAACCTGTCCCTGCTGCCAAGCAGAGCTGAGGCGAGCGATCTCCCCCTGTTCACTGGCCACAGAGCAATGAATCGTCTCCGGGAGGACACAATGTGCCAGTGGACAGCGCTGAAGCAGTGGGAGATATATAGGCCAGCACACACAGGAACACAAGAACGGCCGAAGCATCGCAGAAATCCAGGCTGTAGGACGACGTCACCTTTCATTCTGCGGTCAAATAAAACGCCGACGTAACGCCGAACGACGCGCTTTCGCTCGTTTCAGATCCACAATGTCTTTTACTGTGACAGATAAAAATAACACATGAACTCGGTGACACGGAGTTTGATTTTCCGAGGTCTTCCGAGGTTCAACAACGTGTGGAAGCAGCTCGTACATTTCTTTTGGCCCCGTAGAGGAGCTGTGCATATTCATAAACGTTGACACCGTATGCGTAATTTGACCTTGTTCTGGAGTACACAAGCCATAAGGCAAAACAGATTTGCGGGTTACATAATAGGAACGTGTGAAACAGGCAATTAACGAGAAAGAAATAGTGATATGACGGAGTACGAAGGCGAGAGAGCGACTGTTTAAGTGCGGAATACCAAATTTGCATGTAATTTCAGGCTCCGTCTCTGTTATGAGGTGAATAATTATCTACTACATGGAGGGATTATCTAAATTTGCATCTGACATGTCTCGGGAAACAGTAAACGCCGCCATTAATATTCAAGTCATTCATCGCGCAGCAGGACTCTAATAAATTTAGCAAAAAAAAACGAGGGAGCGTAATATACAAAACAGAGATAGCGCGCCCTCCCCCC
>OMNV01011280.1:32692-54794 GCA_900303265.1 Brotula barbata | reverse complement strand
TTATATTATGTATTGTTCTGTATATTCTATGCTTCTTTTTGTTATTGTTGGTGTTTTGTTGTTATCAGCTACTGGATGACTTAAATTTCCTTCAGAATTAATAATCTAATCTATCTATCTATCTATCTATCTATCTATCTATCTATCTATCTATCTATCTATCTATTATACCCTCAGGTCAACAGACAGGTGGAATAACACAAACAGAGTGGGTAGATGAAGGTATTTTCATGGAGGGGGTGGATATAATCACAGCAGCACCTGTAACATACACCGCAATCTAAGGCCTCCAATTACTATCAGCTCTGCGAATTTGTAATATGTGGACGGATGGTGAAAAATAACAAGATCGACCCATCACCTGCAGCGTCACCAGTTAGAGTTTGGACTCAATAGCAGGAGGAGCAGAAATGGTGTAGAACTCGGTGTAACAAGGAACAAAAAAAAAAAAATAGAAAAAGTCAGGCTTAGTTTAACAACGACAGACAAGCAGCAGGTCCAAAGTCCACGTGAGCAAGGTCTACAGAAGATCCACCAAACTACAACAATCCAACAGGAGGCGATGAGGATGATGATGAATGGGGAACAGGTGTGGAGCAGGAAGTGAATACTGAGCCAAAGGGGGACACGCCCACACAATGATAGAAGGACTGGGAGGAGCAGACGGACAGAGGAGAGACAAACAAGAGGAAGGCAGGATCGTGACAGGATGTAGTTCTGGGATCGGGATCTAAACTAAACTCACTCATAAAGGAGGATTCACTGCAGGGGTTTTGCATTCTGTCACTCACGGATGAACCCGTTCACCAGCGTATTGCTCATATAGAAGACTTACCCGGTAGCGATCTTTTAAAACAGTTCTGCCGAAATAACAACAGTCTACTAAATGACCGTTCACTCATCTGATCTCAAAAACACACACACACACAAAAAAACGACTTTTCTCCTCCAGCGAGGAGTCAAAGTCAAGGGCTCTTGACTCGCGTGGCACAGCACTTGTTGACTTAAGTGCTTTGTGAATTTCTAATGGCTAAAATGGCTCCAGTGGCTCTGTGATTTATTCAGCGTCGCGGGACAAATGTGAGACGCGTCCCTGTCTTTGTCGTCCAGCTCGCCCATGCTTCAGTACGTCCCGTGTCTCCTACCTTCCGAGTCAATAATGCGACCGAATAGCCAATTTTCAAAGCGGAGAGTTTTTACTGCTTTCTCACACACGCCTATAACTAACGTATTTCTTAAAGCACGCCTATAAAAAAGGAAGCGTTCTCTGCTCGCTCAGACATTTCTAATTGTTATCTGACCCGCACCGTGCACACACACACACGCCGGCCTCAGTCCGTCCAGAAGCCGCGCACAAAGACACCGGCGGCTGGCCGAGTGGCAATCCAACGAACAAATGCATATTATCGACACGTAACAGCGTTGCCAACGCACCCGCGGTGTGTTTTCCTGCATCTCTCCTCGTCTGTGGCTTTATTCGAAGGCTTCGGCTTTTTGTTCTCTGCCGCAGAATCCGCAATCAATCCGGCGGCGTGGAGTATATTGAACATCAAAATGCTTTGTGGACTGACAATGAGAGGCGGTTTGTTCAGAGGAATGTTTATATCTCCCTGTCTGGGACCTTATGTTAAATATATTGTTGAGGCCTGCTTCTCATTATTTCTGACACGGGAGCTGACAAAATAAGACGGCGGTGGTTCTCAATGAAATTTATCCTCTCGGATATTTGTCGATCGCCGCCGCCTGAGAGACGCCCGCCGTCTAAATCTCCACAGGCGGCGAGGCGGCTCTGACCTAATGCAGCAGAATCCACTCGATTTCATCTGTTCAAGTAAACAAGGTGATACTGTAAACAGTGGAAACGTCTGACACAAAAATCACAGCTCGGTGGAAAACGCTGAGTCAGCGCTGCTGCTGAACCGACGACACCAGACAATATCAACAACGACGACGACGACGACGACGACAAACACCGCAAAACAAACACGGTGATGAATGTCGTTCTGAATTTCCACCCCTCTCCGCTCGCTTTGCCTCCTTTTCCCGTTAGCTTCCGTCTCTCTATTGGCAGTCGCTCCTTCGCCAACTTACCACTAAGCAATTTGTTTCAGGGTTGCTTTCAAGGCTAATATGGTCAATCCAATCTGCATAGCTTAGTCCTTTGCATACTCAATGACTTTTTTGCTTGTACGAGGCTGATTAGCTGTCTTACAATTAACATGCAGCGGTGCCTGTGGCGACGAGGTGCTACGCTGGCAGCACTGCGCCGGATTTTCACACACGGGAGGAGGAAGCCCAGTTTTTACACGCCGAACACCTGTCTGGTGTTTTTTTTTTTTGTTTTTTTTGGAATGACCGGTTTGGATAGTGCGGAAGCTGCTGTTGGAAAACATTTGGTAGCATTTTCAGAGACAAAGCATGAGTCACTCTCCATCGGGAGTTGGACCGCCTCACTGCTGGAATTAGAGAGCAGCTCACGTCTAGCTTGGTAATGTGTCATTTGCTCTCATATCACCTCCATCTTTGTCTCTGATATGTTTCTCTGACTTTCTTTCCTCCCTTTCCGGATAACACGCACTTTTTCTTCTTATCTTGTCAATCCTTGGAGCATTTGTTGTCCCCCGTCTTGCCCTTCACGGTTCATTTTCTCCCTGCCCTCCTGCATCGCGATGGTGGCAGAACTAATAGCTCAACCTTACAAAATAAAAGCTTCATTTCTGTAAACACACACAAATGCACAATACGATTGCTATTATAACCTGTATTGTATTGTCAATTGTATATTTGTAATACAAATGCTATTTTGTGTTTGGTATTTCTATTTTGTATGTCGCTAACATTTTCCAGGCGCCGCATGTAGCGTCGCTAAGTGGAGGTTAGCTAAGTTGAACAATATGTGTGAGCATCAGAGAGGACCAGAATAAAGTAGGATGTGTTTTTTGTTTGTTTTATGCAACAGCTTGTAAAAAAACGTGGATCTTATGGACAATTGACATTTCATTTGATATTAGAGGGTAAGGAAATCAAGCTAGCCATAAGCTGGTAGCGCATTTCAGACAACTCGGAACCATTTCACTGAAATGTGACTGCGACGGAAACGTCTGGTTAAAAACAACAGTGAATATATGTGTTTAAATATCATATATTTAAGGTCATAGTCTTCCAACAGCTCTTTGTAGGTCTAAGAGTTAGCAAGTTAACTGTTAAATCTAACAGTTAGCAGGCTAAAGTTATCAAAGAACAAGTTTCTGCCATTTCTTGTCAGATCAGCACAAGTATAGTGGAGAGTTTGTCCACTTTTTCAAACGTTCTCCCTATTCCACTATTCCTTCAATTTCCCTCGTAGGGCTAAGATGTGGTTTAAGCGATAATAGTGTAGAAGAGGCGGTTAAAGGCTCAGAAGTATAACCTCTTAAAGTGCCGAGCGACTTAAAGTTTCCCCCAGACATCTCAAATTTGTTCGGCAATCTGTAATTTACTTGTTCATCAATTCAATCTGTCTGCAGCGGCTATTTTATTTTTATGACGTGCGCCATTAACAGCTGTTGAGATGTAGTTATAGATAAGTTCTAGGTCCCGGCTGTCAAAAAGATGCCGCCAATAGAAGAATGCCATCTGCTAGCTGGTTCAAAAAGACACTGATGTTTCAGTTTACACTCCACGTGACCGCGTGGCAGAAATGCATCGCGCATGTTGTCGTTTATACCTTATTATTACAGAAGATTATGACTGTTTTATTCTCAAACAAGAAATTAGAAAATGTACTATAGAGAAGAATAAAATATCACAGTTGTTTCTGGCATTATGACATCATTACTGAACTCACAGATCAAAAGCAATATCTCCACAGACCACCAGGGGGCCGTGGACCACCAGTTGCTATATGCTACTATAAGAATATTTGTGCTTCACTGTGGAGAAACTCTTCAGCACCTGTTCTATCCTGTGTCGCACCAACGTTGGAAGTATTGACACTTGGCTCATCACCGCTTTACGCGGAGCGTCACCGCGGGGATCCACCGCATCATGACACGCTGGCCTTTGCCGTGTTAAGTCCCATACTGGCGGCGGGTTTTCAAACGGGGCTTAACTGAGCCTCAGTTTGGCTCAGGCGATGGCGGCCACCTGTTCCCACAGCTTGAACATAGTCCGACATGTGTTCACGTGTGAGTTCCATGGCAGATTTGTGTTCACCTACTTGGGGTCGCAGATTTGGACCAGATAATCTTGTATCCTCATTTGAGCCCTGAGTCATGAAAAAGACATTTCCTTCATCCTCGTTTATCGTTTGTATCAATAAATTGGTCAATAATCGACGGTTAGTCTAGAATAATTAAACCAGCCTGTCTGGTGTCACTTTTTTTTTTTATTCTGATGTTTGATGTGATATTAATAAAAAGCCTCGATTAAAGACATCGTGCTGCTGCCGTGTGATTGGCCGATTGGTTAATTGCACTAATGAGCCGGCGTACTGCGTGCTCACAAAGTGACCCGTGTACACAACGCATTCCTCTGTGCGGGAATGCAATACAAATGGAGACAAATTGAAGAGTGCTGAAAAATCTACTGGCAGTCACTATTTTCAAAGGGCTAAACATTAATGAAATTGCAATTAACAAGAGTAAGCACTTGAAGAGTTTTGGCTAATAGTGTGGGCAAAAGTAAACAAACAGCACTGAGGCATTTAGAAGTTTATTCATTTAAATTGGTTTTCTATTCTAGTAAAGCCAGACTCCAGGGGAGAGAGGGTAAATTTAGAATGTTTCAGTAAGTAAATTGTGCATCCAATTTATTGATACAAATGATGCCACACTTCTCTCTCTCTCTCTCTCTCAGACTCTGACCCGGTTGTCAGCGGTGTTTTAACGCAAAACAATCTTCCCCCTGTCACGATCCAGCCGGTTGTGTTATCTGAAATTTACAGACAGACTGCGTTTGGTCAAATTAGAGGAGAAACCAGAGCTCATTTTCCTTCATCTGAGGCTTTGAGGGAGTGACCACTGTAATCAAGAAACCCTGTCTTTAACGTGTCAACGGCAGGGGTGGGGTTTTTTCCCGAGGAATAAGGCAGTTTTGGTCCACATTATTGGAGTCAGTGCATGTAAAAAGCATGATTAATAGTTAGAGATAATGGACAGTTATGTTGTCCCATCATTTCGCACATTACCTCCATCTAACACATAATGAGCCGTTGCTTTCCCGGATCACACAGATCACTAAAGCCGTATTAACTAAAAACACATGGAAAATCCATTATTCCCCACGTTAAGGTGATGGTGCGTTTCTTTCAGACTTTCCCTCAGTGATCTGCTGCTTTTTTTTTTTTTTTTTTTTTTTTTAACACTGCCCTCTGTCCTGCGAACAAAAGAAAAAAACCCAAATTGGCTCATTGTCCTTGGAAGGTTGGGCACACAAGAGCGGCACGCGTGAGGAGCCAAGCCTTTGGAGGTGCCAAGCTGAAAATGTCAACATACTACCTTGAGAGTGCACATTAAACTCTGGCGGTAATGGCTGTCACAAGACAGAACCCCATTATCAAGTCCATTAAGGCACCACAGTCCTTCCCGCTGGAGAAAAACCCCCAACAAGCAGCAGGAATTTAAAGTTTGGACTGGACGTCATCAGATAACTAACAAAGTGATGTCACACGGAACAACAAACGTGAGTTCGTACGATATTTACAGTCTGTCTGTCTGTGTGTGTGTGTGTGTGTGTGAGTTGTTCAAAGACTGCGGTGAGATGTTGTTTGTTATTTGGTTTGCTAAATATAGGCACCATATGTTTGCTACTTAATTACCTCTCACTTGCGATGTTTAATTAACCATTAGAGTGCTACGGTGTTATGACACGCCTCTCTCTCCCTCTGCTCCTGGAAGAGGGTGTTTGCCAAAAACACCCTAGAAATCAGACTTCTTACTCATATAAGGCTTTTCGCTGCTGTGCTTTTCCAACATTAAACACGGGCACGGGGCCGAGGGCGGTGGGAGTTATTCTAATAAGGGCTTGAATGGGTGGGTGTATTCAGAAGAACCTGCATGAGGCTCAATACACACAGTTCCTGTTTCTTTCTGTCGTTTGTTTTGTTTTCTTACTATATATATATTTCTTCTCGGTGTAAATAGGGTTTTTGGTTGTAATTGATTGCATTGTATTGTTTTTTTTATGTACTTACACCGAGTCTTTGTGCGACGCCGCACAGTGGCTTCATTCATGGCCTGTGTATAGTTCAATAAATAGCAAAATGCATTAGTGCCCAACTAATTAAATTAAATGAGGCATTCATTTAGGTGAGTCGAGGACACTTATGGTGGCGTATTCACAAATGATTGCTTGGATTAACATTTATCCTCATAAATAAATAGAATAAAGAAATAAATTACAATTCCTAAGTGGCAGCAGAGTTACTGCTGGAAAGCATTTCTTTCACAATAAAGGCGTCACTGCCGAGGAGCAGAAGAGCTTTCCAGCAGTGGAACGCAGTTCGAATCGCCATAAATACCATTTGTTCAGTTATAGCTTCTTTCATCATAGGTTGTGAACTGCAGCAGCGAGCACAGGGATCTGGCGAGCCCATTGAGTGCAGGGTGAACGCTGTAACCTGTTACCATGGATGGCAATCTGAAAAGTCACCACTTCAGTTCACTTCCAGATTCACCGCTGCCACGCTGCAAACGCAAAACAGGCCTCCGTCCTTCTCGTTGTCCCGCGGTCTACATTTTATGAACCTCCTCAACTGGAATTCAAAGTGTAAAAAATAACGAACAGAAAACAAGATGGAGACGAGAGGTCCATCATGCATGAAATGAATGTGAGCGTTGCCCTCTTGCAACGGTTGATGCTGGCATATTCTCCACAGCTGAAGCATGCATGCATGCATAATCTGCAGTCACTTCCATATCATAAATCCACTCATATCCCTACTTCAACTTTGGATGTCAGTCTGCTATATACCATGTGTGCTTCACCTGGCAACCACATAGCAACAGTTTCCCTGGTAACTAGCATATCCAAGATGGTGTGTGTGAGTACGTGCACGCACCTATGCACCATTTCTTATCAACATTTACAAATACTTAAATAAGGAAATACATTTCCCACAGCTATGACAGAATCCTGTTTAAAGCATGAAACAGGAAATGGTTTCCACCAGAGACAATTCAACGCTTGAAAACGGGTCACTAGTGCAATTCATAATAACGAACCGACGACGGGATCAAAGCCGCTGTTCCAAACCAACGAGTAAAACTACAAAGGTTGTGCAGCCAACATTCTGTTTGTGTGTTCTTTGTTCCGGCCTCACTGAAAAGCCCAAGGCTGTGTTTCAGTCTGTCCCTGTTGCTAGCAGTTCCAAAATGGGTTCATACATTCTTAACAAACCAAAATATCGTTCTGTTTGAATCTGTTCCTCATGACACCCAAGAGAGAAAATGGGACGTTCGTTTGCAGCCCAGACAGACTGTAGTGCAAATACGGTACCATGCTATAAACCGAAGACAGCGGCGCTTAAAAGTGCATCAGTTGTAAAAAAAAACAAGCGTTGATAGAGTTGATACCAAGCTTCAAATGAGCACTTACACGCAATCCACGCTGAGTGTTTACAATGAAAAGACACTAAAATAGTGGCCGTGATGCATAATGAACAACGTGATTACACTTTATCTTAGTTACAGCTACATTCAGTTACCTTGGCAGAGCACCGAGATCATCCCAAGAGCATCCATTAAGTTTTGATGCGAGACGTTTATCGGCGATGCTGCTCAACCAGACACAATGGCCCATATTTCATGTGCCAATATAGACGTTGGGCCTGAGAGACCATCTGCTGTGGATACCGGTCTAAATGCAAGCAGACAGAGGATCTGGCGCAAATATGATTTAGTTTATGTGCTCTCTTAGTAAGCTGTCATCCCGCATAATGCACCCAAGGAGGCGGCTAAAACAGGTCTATTACCATGTTGATAGCATCAATTTGGAGTGTCGGTCCAGTGTGAGATAATACCCGGCCCCGCAGGGATGCTTACTCGTCTCCTCAGCCGCAGCGGTTTTGCTTTGATTAAAATCACAGACCATTCTCCTCTACGCCGTTTATTTACTACCTTCTGAAGAGATTACGTTTATTTAAATCCCTCTATTGTGCTTTCATTTTCCCTTTTAACCCACGAGCCGGTTGGGGTTGTATGTGCCAGCGGAAATGTCACATCGGCTTTACGTGATTGCTTTCCTCGCGTTCCAGACATTCAGCTGTCTGACTCATGTGAGGTCAGAACCCAGCTGTAGCTAATATGGGCGCTCATGAAGAGTCAAGTTTGATTAGGCGTTCCTTGGCATCTGTCAGGCAAGGCTAAGCCGCTCCGTGTGTGAAACCGCCATTATTTTCTTTATGTTTGAGCCAGACGTGTTCGAGACTCCATAACGCCTTTCTAAATCCTTGGAAATTTGAGGATTTGAGTAAAAAAAAAATCAAATAAGGGTTTGGCAGAACAATTGGAAGTGCGGTATGATTGCATTTGATGATGGAATTAAAAGTTCTGTGAATTATTTCGGAGGGTTTCCGTCCTGAAATCCTGTCGGGAGGTTCTCCATATATTCCTGGCTTTGGTTTGACTGAGGAAATCGCTGGCACTTGCAAAACCAAAGCTAAAGCTCCATTGTGATGAGTGTTTTTGTCTTTTTTTTTGTCTCCGTCTTTTATATCTCTGCGTCTGCTGACCTTTGAAAATTCTTCTTCTGGGTCTCCGGTGCCATTTTAATGTCTCCCATGACGTTTGATTGATTGTTTAATTTTTCATGGATGAAGCCTTTTCCATTAAAATCCCAAACTTTTTACTGGATGCACAGGATCCCCGATGAAAAACTAGCACTTGAAACAGAGCCACGCTCTTCCTGCACTAATGCGCCGCAGTTCCACAGCACCGCCACGACGAGCAGCGTGACACGCACCCCTCCCATCCGGGTGCCGGCGGTGTGTGCCAGGATCGGAGTCACCGACTCATTCATACTGAAAAGCATACAGCTGCTCAACAGAAGTCCCTAACAAGCATTTATGACTACACTATGCACTGTTTTATTACTTTTACTACTTATTACTGCACTATGCATTTTATATCCTGCACAACACACATTTTTATCATCCGCAATACACACCGTGCTACTATGTCGCATCCATTTGGCCGTCGGGGATGGACTTGAAATGTATATTCAGATCAGGAGTGTTGTCTTTATTATTTGTCATATTTGGTGATAAAGCAGCAAAAATGTTGACGCTGCAATAGAATTTTCAAAAAAACATAAAAATGAAAATGTTGTACAAAATAGAAACAGACATCATTTTTGACATTGTTCAACACAAACTTCAAACGACGAAACAGTTGCCCTCTCCGCTTTTTCTCCCCTTGCGTGCAAAAATGCGATAGGATAAATACAAATGGGCCTCCGACAAGATGTTTTCATGATAAATCAACAGCGAGCGTGCCGAGATTGTCCTGTGCATCTTAATTTGTGACCGGGAGGAAACAAACAGCCAAAACAAACAAAATCAAAACAAACTAATTAGTAAACTGGTCCCCTGGTGGCCCGTGGAGGCATTGCAGTCGGTCTGTGATAATGACTTCAGTAATCAAATTGTAGCTCGGGTGCGTACGGCGTGACTGCTTGTGTTCGTGCTCGCATATTGATTTTATTCCTACAATTCTGTTCATTTTTTTACTACGCGTGTCACAGGTGGCTTTCTGCTGAATCACCGTCTTTCGTAGCGTTCTCCGGATCACAGAACTGATGACCCAGCAGACCTGAGCTGCCATCTGCTTCAGAGCTGCGGCTGTGTTGTCTCCGATCTTAACACGCTCCTCGTTTGATGTGTCTACACTCTCTCTCTCTCTCTCCCTCTCTCTCCCTTTGTCTTCCTATTTGCGTCCCTGCCATACTATTCCCTGGTGTGCAGCCTTTTCCCCCGTTTATCTCTGTTACAATTTGATCTCTCAGCAGCAGTTTGTATTTACAGTGTATTAGTCGCTACCCACGATGCAGTGCAGCAGATAAATCCTCTCTCATTAGCTCGGCAAACATGCTTGTCCTGGAGAAATTGTCAAACCTCTCCCGGTTTGATGTCATCCACGGCTACATTTGCCACAACAAGTCTGTCGTGTCGGCGATCGAGTTACGACTCTGTATCAATCAAGATCTCTGCACAGATTTGCGTTTCTCTCTCTCTTTCCCGTCATCACGTGTGTGCACGTGGAGTGATTCTGGGTCCATTACACTGGCCGTACACGTTTTGTCTCCCCCACCGTGGTGTGTGACAGCAGGATCAGAGGGGATGGAACTAAAGGCTGCAGTGTGAGGCATCCAATGTTTATACATTTTTAGAGTTCCCACTCTGGACAGTGAATGGTGAACTAGGTGTGCTTTCTCTTAGTTTTGCATCTGGTCAGGCCTCCCACACACCAACTGGACAGCTGTTGTCTTGCCCTCAGCCTCTCCTTTTGCCATTTTTTAACTTTTTTTTACATACTCATACCAAAACTTTCAAATATTCATCCCTCACCCTCCCTCCCTCCATTTCCTGTCCTCCCCAGATGATCTCCTATTCACACATTCTCTCGTTGGACTCCCTTTCACACATTTGATGGCTGCATTAAACGGGAAAACTGGAAAACTATGGAGGTGAGGGACTCAGTTGTTTCATTTAAGAATACGTCGCCTGCCAACGAACGCTGACCATGCTATCAAATTAGCCACTGGAGAATAGCTTATTTCTTAGAATACCATGTTGCTTGATTTATTACCATTATGTCACCCTAACTCTATACCCTGTAAGTCACTACATCATATATTTCATAGGCTCCAGCCCCACCCCGACCCTGACATGGATAAGCATATAGATAATGGATGGATGGACGCTATAGCTGCAATTACAACCCGTGTAGCCCAGCAGCCATAAAAATTCACAAGAATGGAATATAACTCTCAGCTTCTCTGAATCGGTTCTACCAAAGTATCCAGACGTTAATAAGACTTTAACCAGGTTGATAATCACAGGGTTCTTTTTTCCACCCCCGTTAAAGATGCCCCCCTCCCGTTCTCCTTCATCTGCTCCTCTGTTCACTTATTAAATTTACAACCCTCCAACACTGCCTTTATATGCACCCTGTGTTACTAATTGGCTCATCACACACTGTGCTGTTGCTGTGGATCGTGCCTACCCACCTCAAGCCCTTTGATGACGAAACTTAACTCTTTCTTTGCCACACAGCGGCTCTGACGTGGCCCGGGGAGCTTCAGCACAGACCTGAGCGCCGTCCGCCAACGGAGCGTTTCAATCACCAAACATCAACACGTTTTTTTTTTTCTGCGATATCTTGCAACAGATTCACAGGTAAGAGGACCGACGTCCCTCCGCTTTGATATCGACTTCAACTGATAAAGTGAATAAAACAATGCAGCCGGTTTGATGCAGTGGTCGTGGAGTAGAATAACAAGGGGCTGATGTCATACTGAGCAAGACCTGAGCTCTGTCAGCAGCATTAATGGACGGAGGGTGATTGACGAGACCATTCTTGTCAGAAACCTCACCCGCATTGCCCAGATCTCAATTACCATCTCGATCCTTTCTAGCGGAGCACCGGGTGACACGCCTCTCAGCCATGATTGATACGTGAAAATTAAAGCCGCCTTTTTGGGAGGGATGGGCTCCCGTCTCTGCCCACAAAGCTTTTTAAAGGATAAAGTCGGTAAGCCAGCTCAGAAATCTGATCTTCCGTCGTAGTGCCGTGCAGGGAGTTTTAGCGAAACACCAATGACTTTGCAGGACAAATTAAATAAACAAGAGCGCTCGTGTGGCCCTGTCATCGCTGCAAAAGTCTTATTTTTATTATTATCTGGCTTCTTTCTTATATGCTGTTGGAAATGAAGACATCAAAGGCTTCAAACGAGCGGCTCCTTCCCTCTATTTCCCTCTAACTTGCAGCCCTAAAACAGAATTCACCCCCCACTCCATCTTCTGCATGCATTAAGATAAAGCAGTCAGCTTAATTTTGCTGAATGTGTTTTCCCAATGGCTACAGACGAGCCATTAAAATATCCGAGCGGAATTTACAAATATGCCGCTCTTTGTCTCATCTGTTACCTCAGGCTTCATTTTATATCCTTAACTCCTACTCGTTTTTAACATTTATCGCTCCGGGCGTAAGACGCTCTCAGACACTCATCTGTTGAATACCAGTGTGTGACTAAACAAAACACTGCCTGAATGTAAAAAAAAAAAAAAAAAAAAAAAGGAGGAAAAAAGTCATTTTGATTTATGCTGCAAAAAATAAAATTCTTCATGTAATGTAGCTCATCAACAGCCTTTATCAGTTTCATCCACTGCCGCTATCAGTGAGGAGATCAGGCACTAAATGTGTGTAGAACTTGGCTATCTTGTCCTGACAAGTCCCGTGGGTCTATTTGTTAGCTGTCACCGACTATCTGCCTTCATCCCTGCCCCGTTGTGTTCGCCGGCTCCTGCCGCCAGGAACTGGATCTGTCAAACGGCCGTCCCTGTTGGCTAATAGCAGAGCTCTGCATTTTGTTAGATCGATCCCTGGAGGAGCATAAAAAAAGGAAAGAAAGCGAGAGAGTAAAGATGAAAGGGAGGGTGACAATATCGCACCAGGATGCTGGTTGGATGATGCTGACAGGTGATGGATAGGGAAAATATGACTGAAACCTAATCATAGTTTAGTGTGATCCATGGCTGGATTTGCTGGATCTCATAGAGGTGCTGCATCACCTGCCAGAAGGGGAGGTGCACGAAAGATGGTCTTGCACAACAGGTGGTTGGTGGGCGGATGGGATGGATGGATATGAAAAAAGGGATGAGGTGTTTTTTTCTTTAATTGACAGCTGTAGCGCCTCCATTATACATTAAAAAATTAACACGCATGGGTGAGTTCTGATTGACCAGTAACCTATGAGAGAGAGAGGGGGAGAGAGAGAGAGAGAGAGCGAGAGAGAGAGAGAGAGACTAGATCAGGGGTTTTGAACCTATTTTGACCTCCTTCCTGATTCAGACACAGAGGCTGAAATGAGTTTTTTTCTGACCTATTTCTCATATTTCTCTTTGGATGGACATGAATATTATCTAACAAAACACAAAGAATAGAAATTTTACAAAGACAAACTATTTTTCTTTATGTTTCTGATCTTAAAATGACATCAGCCAGCAATTTCTCCACGGACCACCAGGAGGCCGTGAACCACCAGTTGAAAACCCCTGAATGAATGGCTTATGGGAAGGGGAAAATGGAAAGAGATAAAAAAAGAACCCTGACTGAAAACCTGCATCAGAATGTAGAATTTCAGTCAGCACAGAGGGCCATAGATCCTCATTAGGGCCCTGCTGCTCCACCAAACACGGGACCAGGACCAGGACCAGGCCCAGGACCCGCTCCTACAACCCAGACAGTTTGCTTTGCGTGCACTTCTGCTGTCAGCAAACAACAGCACGAGATCTAAAAATAACGCCGAGTCGGCCGATGTTTGGACAAACAAAAATACTGCGTTGAAGTCACCCCTTCAGATCCGACTCCGGCCCTGACCACACACACACACAAACACACACACACACACACACACGTCTACGTCTCAGATCAGCCAAACAAGGAGAGCGTCCTAAATGTCACACGGCCCAGACAGGATGTACCAGGATCTTACCTGTGATAACACACAAACCCACAGGCTGCAGGAGTCACCGTCTGAACACACACCCTTTGGAGGCAGAGTTAGACGCAAACTTACTCCCTTTATATAATAATAACAATAAGAATAATAATTCCTTATCATGACTAATTATTATTATTATTATTGTCTTTTACAGATGAGTTACCCGTTCATTAAAATTCTATAAATCTAACACGAACTCTCGCTACATCTTTGCATTATATTTTTACTTCCATTAAGATTCTCATTATCATAAATGTAAATCAGTATCGATTAATACAGACGTCCCCGAAACTCTCACTCACTATTTGTTGGCAGCTTGCATTCATTAGAATTGAAAATAAAACTAAATAAACTTAATAACTGTAGCGTTTAAGAGTTCTTTTTCTATAATCTCATACGGATACGGGCTGTTTAGGACCACATTATTTATCCATTGTATGGCCTTACACGGAGTAGAATTGGCCTTTCACCGTGTGTGTAAGCGTCCTGACTGACTCATATACTCATGTAACCGTCTGAAAACGTTTTGTTCTTTACACGTGCATCCAAATTGAAACTGTCTCAAACGTCTAGTTTGGTGACAGACACCAAGTGCCACGCTGCCATTTGCATGGAGAAAGGTTTCTCCGCTTGAGCATCCACCTTCTCAATTTCTTTCACTCACACTCACGCGCACATCTACACACAGAGGGCAAAGTGTTCTTGTTTGGAACAGCAGGTTTGTGGTTACTGACTTGATGGAAAACAGACTTGTGACCTGAGGAGGACAGACAGTGACATCTTCTTCCCTCCCTCTACCCTCCAGGGCAGTGATAAGAGCAGACATTTTAATTTGCTGGATCAAAACAAACGCACCCAGACTCTGCTGCCAAGCCAGAAAAACCTAATGGGCTCTGGATCGCGGCTCTGGCAGACGTCTTATGTACTTTCTTATGGTCGTCACTTTGTAATGAGCCAAAAACTTTATTGACCTAAAACACAGAGTGCACTGTATAATTACTGTATGACGGTAATGTAGTGTGCAACATTAAGTGGGCTCAGATGTGTGAAACCTCCAGGGTATAAACCCGTGGTGGTAATTACTGTTACTTTTATTAACTTTTTGATGTTTTTTTAAACATTCGTTCACCTCTTAACGTCACAAAAAAACATTCAGCTGACGTATAAACATAGAAATAGCTCAAACTGGAGATACAGCACACGGTTTGATCTCCAGATTTATAGATTTGATTACATTCTTAGAATCAGAATCAAAATTCTTCACACAAGAATGCGTACAGGTGCAAACTTCAGCTTCTCCACATAGTCTGGAAAGACAGGAAATAAACAAAACTATAAAGACGGCAACTACAATGAGACACGGAAACACACACGTACAAATGTATTTTAAAAAAAACAAAAACAAAAAAACTAATCTGCGTGAATCTCAACAGCTAATATTTTGAAGACGAGGATTTTACTGTGTGTAATTGATTACTTTTACCCGGCGTTTTTACAGCACACGCCCACAGCGTCGATCCTGTTTGTTACATTCACAGTTGAATGTCAGTAATTTGCAGTCATTGTTTAGAAAGTTAGCCATAATTGGAAACTGACAACTACCTTTGTTATGCTGTGTGCAAACACGGAGGACGAACAGAATAACAAACAGCTGTACAGCACGGCGTTGTGTATTCGGCCGGAATACTAACCCTGGCGAAAAGAAAAAAAAACACAGATCGCCTATAGAAAACTGTTGCTGAGTCGGTGATAGAGAAGCGATGGCCACAGAGCCGACAACAGTAAAGAGCTTATAGCGCAATAAGGTGTTGTTATGCAGTAAACGGCACCAATCGCAGCACTGATGGACGGAAAATGATCCCCACCAGCGAAGATTCCCCACAAAATACACATCCTGTCATTTAAGAGACACTCATGTGGACGGATTACAAATTTTCCCGACGCTCTTGGTGCGTTAAGCTTTATTGATTTTAAATGAAAAGTAGAGTGAATGGATGGAATTGTGGCGAGAACCTCCAGACCACAAAGAAGGAATCGTTGTGCTCAGGTTCTTATTTCTGTCTTATCGGGTCCTTAGTCTAATCTCAGCGTTACACACACATGCATGGACGCTATCTCGGAATCTAACGCCACCTTCTGCATTTACTCCAAGATTAAAAGCCCAAATTAAATGTTGCCCCAATTCTCTCTCTGGTGTTCTGCTTCCTTTTAAGCATCGTGTCGCTCCGTGCATACAATTTACTGATTAAGCCAGACGGGAAGACTTTGCACACACAGAGTGCAAAAGTCTGTCTGTTCACTTTCTAGAGAAAATATCCGCAGTATCACTTATGCATGAATCTGCTACTTTACACCAACATAGAGCAATTTTCATATTCCATTAAAATGCCATGAATTGAGCAACGTTTCCTCGGCAACAGAAAATTTCACTACCAATGTCCCTGTAATGAACTGCAAAAAAAGAAAGAAAAAACAAAAAAGAAGCCCTTGCCATTTTATCACATTGGCATGAGTCCCTCGCAGAGCACAAAATAAGAGTTTATTTCCATGACAACACTGAAAACATTTGATCGCGTCTGTGTGATCCTGCTCGAATAATATGCCTCGACTTTCAGCTCGCGCGTCAAAATATCAAACGATCAAAAGCGAACGTACGGCAGGTTGGAAAGCTGAAAAACATCCATCCATCCTTTATCTATGCTGATCCATTATCCATAACGATCAGCTTTACCTTTGCACTTCCAGACCTTGAAGTCTTCCTGCCGTGTTTAGAATTTGAAGAGCCGAAACAGTAACGGCGCTAGAAATAGTTACGGATCAGAAACGGGTACACGCATCCACACATCACACCCTGCTCTCGGCAGGTTTCATTCTCGCTAAACTGTATGAAAATATTTGTTCGGCGCGCAAGATGTCGGAGATATTGCCCTTGAGTTACACACACCGACTCTAAGCCTCCACCGCGGAGTAGAAAAGATCAGTCGGCCCAGATAAACAAACCTGTTGAAATCTCAAGGGCCTCTAAATGCAATTGCAAAGGCATTATTAAGGAGATCTGCAAACAGGATCGATGAGGCGCTGTTATACCTAATACTTGTTGGTAACAAAAGACAGATATTTATAGGTGGAATAGCGAGGCAAACAAGATTTGTTTGTAGAAAGAATTGAATTTCGTGCACGTTTTATTTTCGGCTCTATTTACAAACCACAAAGTAATTTCATTGCATTTATCCTCTAAATGCATTTTCCCCGTTAAGAGACATCTACGTGATACATTAACCGAAACAAAGAGAAGATGAGCAAACGATCCATGAAACAAACAAAAGTACCTCGTGTAGTTGCTTACCAACTTTGTGTACTTTGAATCTCGTAGGTGAACATTTCAGGGGAAGCGCACCAGGGCAGAGAGGCAGTCTGGTGTTGATTCGGAGGTATTAACCAGTCAATTTAGAACTTTCTTTGATGCCTGCCCTGGTTGCAGGGTTCTGTCGGTAATGAGGAGGTTCAGGGTTTTTCATTCTCTCATCAGAGAGCTCTGAAAAAGCTCATTTGGCTCACGCTGACATGGAGGAGCAGTGAAAGGTAAGCTCTTACACTGTCATTTCAGGAGGAGAAAAAAAAGGGAGACACAGGGATAAGAACCCTGAATCCCAAGGATTACAACCCAAATAACACACAAAGCCTTATTAATTTGGAAATTCATCAAAATCTATCTCCGTCATCCTCTCTTTTCCTGTTTGTTTGGGGTTTTTCACACAGCCGAGGACAAATGTCAGCAGTCTGCCATGTCAGGTTGGGAAAAAAATGAGGCCCGATTCCCTTTTTAATTATTGCAAATTGATCCCCATCAAACCCCCGAGCAGTGTAAAATTGATCTCCACGCAGCACAGTAACCCTCAGGAGTGACAATCAAGCCAGGAGGATCCTCCTCACGATGAAGCTCAATGCCTGACGCTTTACCGGTGGTTTTAATTGATAAATTGTTGATTGACATGCTCTAGATAGTTGCAAAAGCCTTCAGTGAACATCAACATTATTAATAGGTACAGATGTCATAAGTTAAGGCGTGTTCTTCTGGGCTGGTGCTGATGTGTGTTCTGTCAAACGTCGGCGTCCTTTTTTTGGGAATGAATGTCCCTGAGTTGATGTCAGTATTGGGTGCAACCGGTTCAGGCCTGTGTGTACAGACGGGGAATTACAAAATGGAAAAAAATAATAATAATCGTCCGTGACATTTTACATCCTGACACAAACAGGTGAATTGAACCGTTTACCTCCGGACCAGCAAAGACGTAGACAATTACCTCCATAGAGAACTGTTGTCCCGGCCTTTTTTATTAGTCTCCGGCGCGGAAGTCAAATTGGTGCAGACACACAGACACACACGCAGAGACATACACGTAGTCAAAACACCAGCACTCACAAATTGCCCCTTGTCTTCCAGTTGGGGAGGAGAACCAGCCAGATATTGGCACCGGCCACCGGCCTCGTTAACAATGGCGACACAAAACGCTGCACTGATCCCAATTAGGCTTCGGTAATGAGGGGGAGGTTGCACGCAAGGAGGAAGTGCCAGCGCCAGGACGCATCTCCAAAACTCAATTACACAGCCATCCAGGCAAGGGAGGCGGCGGGGGTCACAAATGTATGGAAGTGTGTGTGTGTGTGTGTGTGTGTGTGTGTGGGTGGAGAGGGTAGGGGGGTGTTCGGTAATGGAGACAGACTGTAGGCTGGGATCCAGTAGGACCAAGAACCAAAGTGAGGCACCATTCAACCTGAATTAGTCTCAATCCTGGACGGTTCCTTATGGTCTGATCTGATTTTATTAAAATCATCCTGCAGCCCGTAAAGGGACCGATTAGATAATTAAAAAGATAGCTGCCTCCGTTTTGGTCACCGTGCCTCAGAGGTCAACTCCGAGGTCACATTGGTTTAATTAGCCAACAGACGGTATCCTACCACGATGTACCGTATCCTTCAACAAAAACAGCATCTTCGCCTGACACACGCTGAGTCAGCAGAGAGTCCAAACGTAACAGCTCAATGAAAATCGCCTGTTCTGTCTTCAAAGACAAATAAGCGAGCGTTTGACAGATTTTTCTTCGTTTAATTAACGTAGACGTTCATCTTCATCCTCTGTGGCTTCACCTCAAACACGGCGAGGTTGTGAGCGTGCGAAACGAGCTCGACCTGAAACGCCCCGTTCTCACAACAGCGAAGTGGAAACGTTACAGAAGCGGAGCGGACTCTGAGGATGTCCGCTTGGCCGACGCAGCCTTTGGACTTTTTGATTGCAGTCTCACGGCAAGTCGCGGATTCTTGGCGGCGACAAAGAGCGAAGAAGTGGAACTCATTCACACATTCATTAAGCACTTTTACGCGGTTATTGTGAATCTTCCCTCGACTGTAAGAAAAGGGCCGCCATCCAAAATTGGGGTGAGGTGATTTAATATCAATGCAATTACAGCCTGAGCAGATCACACAATTACACACCGTGCACACAAATGCAGACGACCTGCAGGAGTCATTTTCTGTACTCGTAAGATTGAAATTGATTTCTGAACTTTTTCTGCAGAAACTCTCTTCTTCTACATAGTTTCTGCGTTTCTTTTCTTCTACACCTGCTCTATCTGTTTGTTGGTATGAATCAGCGAGGCCGATTTTTGGGGGATTTTGGGTTTCAAACCCAAAAGCAGCATCCCAGTGTAAACTGGAAATGGGCGGTGGCTAATGAGGTCGATACGATACGTATCACGATACACTGCCAACGATCCGCTACATTAAAGATACATATGCAGCAACTACCGATACGATACGATACGATACGATACGATACGATACAATACGATACGATACGATACGATACGATTCACCCCCCCCATTCTGTTGATTCAACACAATGCAGTACAAGTTTTGCTTCCAATTATCAATATTTTTGCAAACTTAGCGGCACTGATTCACACATTTTAACATGAGGACGGCCGTTGACTCGCCTCTGCATCACAGGTTAAAAACCGATATAAACAATGCTGGCACCTTGAGGAGACGGCGCTTGTTCTGTTTTGTATTTCTTATTTTCTTTTCTTTTATTGTTTTTTGTTTTAAATGAGAAAAAAAGCCAGAGGGTAACTCAAAGTGATTGGAGAGGTTACATTCTTATCTGGTTGACTTTACTTTCACATGCTGATGTCTCTACTGCAAATCCTGTGAGAAAAGCAATACTCAAAGCTGGGGGGGATTTTTGTTTATTTTTTTTGGGGGTTGCAATAAAATTGAAACGTCTCTTTAAAAGTCCTGCTGATATGACAGAAAATATTATTTGGGCTGTCTGGAGGAAATGCTCTTTAGAGACCAGCTTAAAGTAAAAATATCCTGACTTATTTGCTGAATTTCAGGATGTATCTTGAGATGTCAGCTGCGCTCCCGGTGATTTCACTCTATAAATCTGGACTCCGTATGGACCAGGTTTATATACTGGAATGGAGAATAGTACAACGTGTTTGTGTTTGAAATGAAATTAGAGCCAGCGTGTGGAATGGACATATTATTGTTGCTGCTGTAGGAGAGCCAAACGATAAAAGTATTTATACAACAAAAATATAAAATAATTCTCTTTCACCTATTATAATATTTTAATAATTTATCTGAAACAATAAACAATAATTGCATTTACTTTTTACTTTTTTATTAATTTTTTTTTCTGCTGCATCCCTAACACAAGCTGTAAAGACTAAAAAAATAAATACATAAAATGTTCCTGCCGACAAAAATGTCTTTGTGGCTGCATTGTTGCACGTCCTGGATGCAATAGTGGGGAAATAATGCGGCATCTGGCAAGCTAATTGCACATAAATACCATTTGAGTGATGTGTGAGATATGTGCAGGCTATTAGCAGCCAGAGGACGGCCACGCCCCTTTCTGGATCTGCATGCAACTTTTGACCTTTAAACCTTTGGGGGAAAAAAAAGAATTACAGTCTGTAGTTTCATTTTTTATGGTGAAACTAAGGCAGAGAGTTCAGGGAGAATTTATTTCCGAATCCGTGACATTGCAGCGATGAAAGAACGAATAAAAAATGCATAAAATGTCACATTGCTGTTTCGGGGGGGAGGGCAAAAAAAAGTGGCGTCCTGAGAAATCTGTGCTATTTGGTTTCTAATTCTCTCATCTTTAAGAATTTCCATCGCCTTCCCTCTGACTTTGAGGCTTGCCGCAACCGTGGCGACGCCTCCGGAATGCTGAACTTCCAAATCCCTTCACACCTGCATGCACAGCTCTAATTGAATTCCCTCTGTTTTTCCCAGTAATCGACGAGAAGCCCTCACCTCCGGGTTTTTTTTTTTAAAGATCACGTTAGTCCCATGCAAAGTTGGAATGACAGTAGAATTCTGAGACGTCTTTATGATGCCACACACACACACACACACGCACACAGGCAGGCATGTTATTCAGACTGCGCACAGAACAGCAAATTGAATTTCTCTTCATTTGTGGAACGCCAGTGATGAGAGATAGTGGCAGCGGCTTTAAAGAAGGTCCGGCGTGTGGATGCGCGTCTCCTTCGAGGAGCCGTTCTTAATCTCTCTTTGTATTGTCAACACACAGGTTAGACAGATGGATGCCACCATCAAGGAGTCCCAGTGATTTAATCTGATCCTATTCAGTCCTGAAAGGCGGACACTGGTGGCTTTGTATGAGCCACAGAAGCGGATTACCAAAAAGGGATGTTGCTTTCCCCAAGTCGTGTTAAATGACAAGAAGAGAGCTGTCACAGGAAACGGGTGATGGATTCGCCTGGAGCTCTTCGGACACTTCCAAATGATAAAATGTGTAAAACCTCCGCAGATCAGACGCAGGATTACAGTCGTTTCACGCCCAAAGGGTGCGTTTGCATCTACGCGATCTGTAGGATGAGTCAAGTGGATTAGCGACATGGGTTTACTACACGTTCCATGCTAATCGTATGATTAGGAGGTGGGGGTTTTCTCTTTAACTGAACAGGTTAAGTGGGGACGGAGCTGATGCTGGAAGTGTAGCAACAAAGTCTCGCCTCCCGTTTTTTTTTTCCCCATCTTGGTCCTTTTAAAATTCCTTTCGTGTCCATCAGCTCCCGCTATGTTTCAGATCTTCCTCCCTCTCTCCACCGTCTCCATTGTACGCCTCTATCATTCTTTTTTTTTTACCGTCTCCCCCATCTCTTTTAATTCGGGGGGCCTAATTTCATCGAAATGTGGCAAACGAAGCCTCTTTTTTATCGGGCGCTCGTAAAAATGTGCAACAAGGAGCTGGGAGCCAATCTTAGATACACCGGGCAATTAATCCCCCCTCTCCACCCCCCCACAATCTTTATTTTACACCCCGTTCTTCATTCCCGCCCTCAACCTCCTGCACCTTCCCCAC
>OMNV01011280.1:20302-32367 GCA_900303265.1 Brotula barbata | reverse complement strand
CGTGCTAACAGCTGAATTAGCTGCGGGGGCGGGGAGGAACGCACCTCGTCGTTTCATGAAAATGAAGTAAAAACACAGTGATTCTTCGGTGTACATTTTTTAAAAATGGGCCAGTTTAGAGACAAAGATGTAATTTGGAGGACAGATGCAGAACAGCTTGAGCAGTTTTCAGTGGGAAATTTTTGCTACTTTCGATAAATGACGCTTGGGCTTTATTTTCAGACGCGTGATAAAATGAGGAAAGTGGTCAATTTAGAGTGAAAATTGGCTCAGAGGAGGGACATAATTTAATCTGCATCTTTCAAGTGATGTAACAAACTTAGAACCATGAAGAAGAGTTGGACGAAGACAAACAGATGTCCATGAAAAGAGGGGGAACAACAGCCTTAACACATTTGTCCAACATCACAATGGACAGAATCTGTTTGTAAGCGAGATATCATACAGATTTGAATGATATTTAATTTAAAATAGAGTTATTTCTTGACATTTTTGACTATAACTCATGAAAAATGAACGCTGACGTGTGTTTCTATGGACTAAAACTCAAAACTCAAATAGAAAATCACATCAACTGCTAAGAAAATCATCCAGACGATAAATCAAACGACATAAATCAAGTCACAACAGGCTGAAAATGAAAGCTTATGATAAATCGCTTCTTCCCGACTATGGGAGTTAAACATTTCAGCTATAAGAACAAATGGAAAACAATACATCCAGATGTCATGTCATTAATTTCACTTTCAAATTCCATTAATTCATATTGGCTGCTAATGACGGGTTACTGCTGATTCTCCTGTAATTGCTGCACGTCGGGAGCTTTAGGAACGTTGTGAAACTATCTCAAACTGCTCTTTTCCTTCTGTCAAGGTTAAGAGGGGAAAATCCAAGATGAGGCTTTGAGTCTCTATTCAGCGTGTGAGGAGTTTCTAAACTCGATCCAAAGTAAATCCACTTCAAACCTGCTCTGGACGTCTCATTCCTTCCTAAAGAGACCAGCCGGCGAAAAACCGTTCGAATAATGAAATCCTCAAACTAAAGAGACACGCTGTCTTAAATGTGGCCAGCGAAGGACACGGTCCATCCTCCCTGTCCCGTAGAAGTCAACGGTCAGGAGAGATGCGGAGGTCTTGAAAGTCCGTTTCATCCTGGACGTATTAAGTAGACCACTAATGTTACACTTCATCAACCATAGCAGGAGAGGCATAAAGACGGGCAAAGCTCCTGAAGGCCATTAGGGAAACTTCACTACAGTGGGGCAATCGATGTCACTTAGCACCTCCGAGTGAACCCGGCCCACTTTAGCCGCAGTGAGTGATGGTTGCGCAATCAGGAAGCGTAATTAGTAAAATATTAAGGGGCCTCTTACAGGCCTTTTAGTTATGATGGATGGCACCGATCGGCCCCTCCCATCGTGATGTCAAAGCCCAGACCCGCACCCACGGAGGCGGAGGAGGCGGTTTATCGGTCTGAGAGACCACGTCTGTCGTCCTGCTCCGTGGCTCCGCGTGCCACATCCTGCTGATCCCATCCGAAAGGGAGAATAAATGACACGAGACGCCGCCCAATGTCGCCGTGTCACTTTACCGCGGCGCCGTCTCCTCATCCGTTACTGTTATTACTTTGTGGCTTCTTGCTGGGTAAACACACCTTTGTTTATTTTTCTATTACTGTCTCCCTCACTGTCCCGTCTGTCCTTCCCTTGTTGTCTCTCCGCCGCGAGCTGATTGGCTGACCTTGAGCCGTCCGCACGCGGATGATTGTTGTTCAGATGGGAGGAAAAGGGAACGAGCACAAAGGAGACGCCGAGACTTTTTCGTCTGACCTCCCTTGACACTGACGATGGCCGCTGGTAATTACCGTTCATTTCAATTTCATCGCGGCCAATTTGCGAAGCCTTTGATAAACCGACGCCATCGCGAGCTGCGGCCCTCGGAGGGGGTACGTGCTCTCTGGGATTATTTTCTACCCCGTCCTCCTAAATGTCACTGGCAGATGCTGGCACCAAGATTTTAATTCCAATCTACATCTTCCCCCCAGGAAACAGAGGTACTGATGCACATAATACTTTTAGACATAGTCCTTCATCAGCTGCACTGCAGGGCAATGCTAATGTTGCAAGTGTGTCTGGACTACCCAACGACCATGTTAAAGTATTTACATTCATCTCGCTGCTAAACGTGATAAATGTTTAGAATACCTATAATGGTAACACTTTATTCTGAGGACCACGTGTTGCCCACCAATACGTCTCTGTGTAAGTACCCACCATGACGTGTATTTAGCCTAATGGCTCGTTTGTTAAACCTGTGTTTTTCTCATATGCTAAATGAATACATCATTTATATTTGTGCGCTATTAGGAAGAAACTTTATTGGTCTCAGCCACATCTTACGAACAAGTAGTGAGCGGATAATAACACGGTTGTTACACTATGAAATATCTTAGCACTGCTGGAACACAAATCAATCAAATGGTGGGAAATTAAGAGCTCAGTGAAGTTAGGAGATTTATCGGCATAATCGGTATAATCTATCTCTATGATCTCTGTGATATTTGATGTCTGAGGTCGTTTGTTCGTCTTTGAAACCTTCAACTTTAGCAGCCTAGTCTGTTTACGTGTTAAAACGTGGCCTCTACTTCAATTAAGGGAATTCATTTTTCAAACAGTGTCTAAACACTCTTATCACAACCAAATCAGCATTGATGTTCTTTCCCTGATCCTGCAACAAGTCAAATCCCTTCCCGTCCCTCCATGGATACGCCTTCATCATAGTACAGACAAATCGGAGAATCAGCCTCCAGCCCCTCTGCCTGTGTGTGTGTGTGTGTGTATGAGTGTGTGTGTTTCTCCGTGGCCACATGCGTGTGCCTGCCTACATATGACCACCAAAGACAATTAACTGGGCAATCAAGCAAAATCGAAGCTCAGAAGACGCTCGGCAGGCGTTCTCCAAGGCCGCCCTCTCTCTCTCCGACGCTCTGTTGAGTGACTTACAAGTTGTTATGAGCAAAAGTGCAGCGGCTCAGAGAGAGAAAACTCTTGAGCTTTCCCTGTAATGTTCTCTGGAAAATGCAGAACTTCTGTGCCTTCACATCGCAGCTCGTGTTCCGGCGCACTTCAGCGCTTTGAACCAACTCAGCCACTGATGTTGCACTGTACTTTGAGACTACGTTTAATCTGTTGACAGATTGGGGCGGAAGCTCTACGCAACGCGACTATGCAAAGCAGCGATCGACTTCTGAATGTGAATGTGAAACAGCTGTGGCATATAATAGAATCAGATACGTAAATATATTCACCGTGCTGTGCATAATCGCTCCTGATTTACCTGAGGAAGGTTTCTTGCCGCTGCTGGAGACAAAAATCTGGAATAAAGTCGTTCTGGAGGTGCGGGCTACCCTATTTCAAATGGTTCAGCTACACACAGCGGGCATGCCAGAGACACGCAGAGCTGCCGGCTTGGAGGAGTCAGCGTTCACCAGAGGAGAAATTTGCACATCCATCGGAATGGAACACCTTGATGTAGAGGAGGCATCGCGGAAAAGCTAAAACCATATAATCATACCGTATCGTATAAATGGCTCTTTTCCAAAACGAGGCAGACGGCAGCGAAACCAGAAGTGTCGCTCACGGCAAACAAAAGCCAACAAACAAATAAAGAAAAGATGATCTCCCTGATAGAATGAAACAAGAATTCTTCAAGAGAACAATGGAAACTATCAAGGAGCCATAAATTTCACTGCAGTGGTTTAAGAGGAGGGAATTGATATTAGTTTGTCTTTCTCTACAGGTGCTGCGGCGTTCTGCAGAAAATGCATTGGCGGTAAATCTACTGGAGTTAAGTGAAGAAGGAGCTCTTTACATGTCCGTTCATCTTAATTTCTACCCAGCGAAGCCTCAAATAAGTAACCTTTAACCGTTTCAGTCGGAGTCAGACGCTGCCGCCCGTGTTCGAGCGTGGAAGTGTGTGAATAATAGATACTACAGCGTCTCAGGAACCCGTTTACTGTAATAATTTCTGAATGTGCTCGTATTTGTCATGGTACTGACACAGAACATTCATCTATAGGCAATGCAACTAAGAGATAACAGCGGAAAAAAAAAGAAGAAACGCCGCAAAATGACCAACTGAAAGACATTCGGGGTGAATCATTCATCATGTGATTTTCCATCCGCCCCCCAGTTTCATAGAGTTGCCGTATGATTGATCGTCAGGCAGGACTGTGACTAACGTGTTGTCCGACTTAATTAGCGAAGATGAATAGCACCATGTTGTGGCAGTGTCAGCCTTGTTTGTGAAAAGATCTGCGTGTGGAACGCTGCCCAACGGCAGAATGAGTCCGTAGCACTTTGCCAAAACACGTTAAGGTTTGTGTTTCAGTCAAAGACAACACAAAGGTAACATTCTGACACAAGACGCGATTTGCACCAAAGTTTCGGAACCATCGGAACTACAACGAGATGCTCGCTTACGTTCAAACCCTTTCTTTCTATTGTGTTGGTAACATGTTTAAGTCTAAAGACACTTCGCCTGATCAATCAATCAACGAGGTTCAGTCGTGCGATCTCCACCCGGCGTTCCATCTCCGATCTCCGCCCTGCCTCGGAGTAGGAACTAATACACACTCCCGCCTGGAGCAGCGACAACTGAAAAGACATCTTCAGTCACAACTACGCTTACCAATCACCGTTCTGCCAATAAAGTGCCAGTAAACCTTATTTATACTCTGACTGTGTTCTCCAGTAATTGCCCTATTGAACTTTGAACAAATAGCTCCACATGGGGGTCCCTGTTCCTGCCTGCCGCTCTAATCCTTCATTTCTCCAATGGAATCAGAACGGAAAAGGTTACCAAAGTGTTTGTGCTGTTTGTTGTCTCACTCAGGACAAACACAGACCTTTTTACCTCAAAGTAGCTCAAAGTACCTGAACCTTTTCAGCTCTGAGTTAACATCTGCAAAAATTTAGTGGAACGATATCGACTATATCAAAATGAATTCTGGGTAAATCTGTGTAAAATGATGTTAGTGTGACCGATGTTTTAATTTTGCAGAAAAAATGTACCATAACAATTAAGAATCCAGACTCTGCGGGGTAGGAAAAGAGCTGCTGAATCAAAATGCAGCCAAAAATAAGAGCTTTTCACATCCAAGTGGCATCAGAGTGGAATCACTTTTCAAGCTGACCTTGTGCTCTCCGTTAAGCTGCACACTTCGGTTAAGGATAGCGGCAACAAATAAATGTAAAATATGCAGAGGAGAGCCTTTTTGGCTACACATGCCGATAACTCGTGCCCAAACAAACTACTAATGAACTTATCAAATGAATGCTCCGTCACATCTTCGTTCCCTTTGACTTTGGCCCTGTGCAGACCTGTCCACACCTGGCATTATAATGTGTCTCCAGGACAGCTATCCTAATCCTGTTGATACGAATCCACTTTGCCTGTTGTTGTTGTTGTTGTTGTTGTGGCCTCCTCCGTATTCTTCTGCGTCTGGTTGAGTTGTGTTTTGTTTTTTGTACCTGTGCCGTGTATTGCGTTCAGACATCAATATATCTGATCTAATGTGGCCCAGACCACCTTCACATGTGCTGTGAGCTATCTAATCTCATGACGCATTGGGAATGTGTTTTGTGCATTCAGACTTGCACTTATTTCAAATCAGATAACTTAGATCAGATTTTAATACCAGGTCTGAACAGGGCCTTTGAATAAAACAAATGGGACCCTTGGAACAATTAGTTTAGTCTACAGTTCCGTGACAGGGACAACTAGTGTGTTATTTTAAAGTTCCCAGAACCCAGTACCCAGAGGTCAAGAGATCCTTGAAGACCTTGGAATCAGAACATTGGGGTTCAACCCTAGAACCTAAAAATTCTAGATCAGCCCTTTACGTTGGCACCATAAATAATAAACTACGTGGTACCAGAACTTAATGGACTCGACGTCTACGTACGAGATGTGGAACGGACTGAGATTTTATATGTACTGGACAAAGAGTGCGGCAGGAGTGAAGCCGATCCAGACACCGTGGGCCTTGGCATCGGGAACACTAAATGCCATCCCTCTGGGGGAGAGGACCAGGAGTTGGAGAGAGAGTCTGAGCTCATCCATACACACAGCATTAACTCTGGACCCAAGGGACTGAGGATTTGTCAAGGGTGAGAGGCGCCAACCGTCATGGTGATGTAATCGACTGGAGTATCTCTAGGTGGATGACAAATTTAGTGTAGTGCAGACTGCATAGCGCTTCAGTGGGAATCAGCATGTGACAGATGCGTGGAGCCTTATCATCGGGAGGCACGGCGGTACGCAGGTCAACGACCAACTTTGTAAAGTGTCCAAACGTACAAACTGTAGCAGGATGCTGATTCTGATGCATTCTGTGGACGTTGAATAAAAAAAGATGGATTTAAGAGGAAAATCTAGATTTCCACACCTTAACATTGATAAATTAATTGGTTATTGGGTGTTATTTAAAACACTTTAAGGACTTTGGATACATTTAATGGGTTCTTACACATTAGTAAACACTTTATAATCGACTATACTGTGTCCTTAAACCACGAAAAAACTAAAAATTACTAACTAACTAACTAACTAAAAAATCATTACAGTAAGACGTTTTAAAACTTAAACTCGGAAAAGCACCGATGGGTCCATCTTCATAAATACTGGCATTTGTGTTAAATTGTAGTGATATAATCAAGGTTTCCAAAGAGACCCAGCCCATCAGAATGCATTGTGGGAAAAACGATACCTAACATATCTTGAAAAAAGTTAATTGAAAGGCAAATTGAAAAAAAAAAAAAAAAAAAAAAAGTTAAAAGTAAGGGACTTTATGGTAAAATGGCTTAAAAATGATGCTTTTTCTTCTTCCAGCCTGGTGATGAGTCCTGAGCACTCGATTACGAGGGTTACAAGAGCGCTAAGACGGGATTAAGTTTAGCTCATATGTATAAGAATGATTATAAGTAATTACATTCAAGGAAATTAAATATTTGTACATGTACATTGCTTATCCCATCAGTGCTTCCCTTATCAATATTCACAGCATGAATGAACCCGTGTTTGTTATGGTGAGACTACTTGACACAAGAAAAGAAGAAGAAGGAATAATATCCCCTTTGTTTACCGCTCATTTTAAGCCTGGATAACAAACCAATAAATAAAATAAAAAAAGGAATAAAACTTCCCCCCCTGCGGAAATGTGATTGGTTGCGATGCCGGTTCAAATGATGGATTCTCCCGCCAGCTCTCTCATTCATCAGTCGCTCGTGCTTTTCATTAAACCCACCAGAAAAGGTCTCCGTAGACGCGGGAAACGCAATCTGACTAATCCACATTAGACCGAACGAAAAAGGTCAAAACAAAGTGAGCGGAGTACCGAGTCCAGAGGAGTAAAAAAAAAACAAAAAAATCAACAACAGTAAACATCAGCGACATCTGAACGGATGGACGGGCAGAGTGCAGAATACAAGCGAGTTGTCATCCCCCGTTTTCTTTTCTTTTGTTAAAATCGATGTGTCAAGCTCATAATGCACGACAGAGATACAATCGCTGCATCTGAACGATTGACCGCATTGTGAGGCTCCGTGCCTCCAGGAATCAAAGTGCTTACGAGTGGGGAGGATGAGAGAGGCTTATGTAAAAGTTGAGCGTCATCAAGTATGGAGAAATCAAAATAGCCGCCGATGCATCTCGGCGTTTCACCCAAGTGCCGAGCAGAAAACAATTTTCACAGAACGCGGCTTCGCCCGATTTTCCACGCAGTCGATGTGATTTATTTTTACTTTTCCACCCGTGCGCTCGTCGCTATTGTTACAGAAAGCTCACGTTCGGGCCCTTAGCTGACATCTGCGGTTGTCGGTGTGGATGTGCAGATCTATAAACACGAACCTCCGCCACATTTCCGCCACGGTTTTTCCACGCGGCGCTCTTATTTTCTTCCCACCAAGGTCTAGTAGCCTTTGTTCTGTGTTCCTGGCGCTCAGGCCGTTTTTGTTTTTTTTTTGTGCTTTTGCTGTCGTGCACGTGAGTGATGGTGGAAGTGCGTGTCCCAAAACGTCTTAGTCTGCCCTTCAATGACGAAACAACAAAAGACGAACACCTTTTCATGCTGTGGGAGGATTACACGAAGGACGCAGCGGAGAAACAGGAATCTGACAGGGAGGGAAACGGTCTAAGGGGGCCTCTGAGCCTTCGTGTGCTGTGGGTTTATACTCAACCCTATGGCAGAGTTGATCTGAATCTAATTATAGCGTGCTCTGTTTACCCTAAGGCAATATACTACAGTAAATAATGCTGCTGTTTATGTACTCTTTGCCCAACCTTCACACACACAAAACACCTGAAGCCAAATCAACATTTTGCAACGTTTCAGGCCCCAAGCTGGGATCGAACCCACGTCTGAGGGGTTTGGAGGCAGGAGGTCGCGACGGTCGCTAATGCAGGATTGTGTTATGTTCAAAGTTAAACAGCTGCATCCTTCATCGAACCAATAATCCGTCTCTTATTTTCACATACGATACACTTTACACACATCCCGGTTCTTCTGAATGAGATAACAGTGAATAAGAGTAAATCCAGTTTCATAAATGGGGCGAGAGGTTCAAAATCACCGGTGTGGGGCACGCGTGCATGTACGCGCTCCGCAGCATCTGCACAGCCTGCCCACCTCCACATTTGGCAGTCGGCAGAGTCCTGGCATTGACGGGACTACATCACGCTGTGTTAATGGACCCTCCTGCTTTTTAAATGAGATCACGACTCGCTGCAAATGAGGCGCTTAGCGAAGGACAGCGGTGAATCACAAAAAAAAAGCAAAAACAAACAAACAAGGAAAAAACCAGCATGGGTAAAACGGCAAAACACACACACGTATGAACTCAGCGCACACGCACAGCTGCGGCTCGCTGCCAGGCGCGCATTAAAGCGACGCCACCGTCGACGCCCCCCGAAGTCAACTCATCCGGTGGGCGTGATGGCGGCGAGCGAGCAGCACCCCGTCTCCGTGCCTCATTTAACCAAACAGGTCGGGCGGCCACTGCGAAATGAGCGCCATGAATATTTACGCGTCAGGGCCGCCGAGAAAAAAAAACCAAAAAAACGAGCCTCTTCCTGCTGTATCCTACGGGAGGATTTTAAAGCGTTCCACAGAGAAACGGAGCAGAATATAAAACGATATAAGAGGATACAGGAAGTTAACGTCCAACTAAATATGGACGTCATAGGAACAATAAACACTGAACCCAATAACCCAAAGCACTTCACGGAGTTCACTTCATCCATTTCATTTCTCTCATTCTCGTCGTGTTCACCGTAAGGTCTGTCAGGGATCCATTACACACACACTCTCTCCCTCCCTCTCTCTCCCTCTCTCTCTCTCTCTCTCTCTCTCTCTCTCGTCCTCTGACCTGTAAAGACTCCGTGGCTTTGTCTCAGTCAGGGTCCGATTCGAAAGATTAATCATTAAAATGCGAGGCGATCTTCCCGGTCCAAACCCACAGGCAGGGTGGCATTATTCCTCTGACCTATGACTTCTCGGACTAAAGTGCCGCTGAGAGGCCTGTCTGTCTCCAAAAAAAAAACAACTAAATTCTGCAGGATTGGATTTCAGTGACGCTCACAGGCAAACGGCGAAAAACACGGTCGGCTCATGAATGTATGTGAAATTAAATTATAATGCACAGAGTGGGAATCCCATCTCCGCAGCACTGAAGTGTGTAATGGGAATTACACTGAAACTGAAAGTCTTGTTTATTCTTTGGCTCTGCAGGGACAGTCTGCCGCAGAATAAAAGGGAATAAAAAATGAAAAATCTAAAGACTTCCTCATGTAAGGCCGTCGTCTGTGGTTAATTCAAATTCCATTAACTCACAATAACAAGCTTTAGCCGGATCTTATACGTAGTGATGACAAATGTGGAGAAAATGTGAGTTCAGGTGTTTTCAAACACGACAAAAGGAAACGAGAAAGAGAGAGAGAGAGAGAGAGGGAGAGGGAACGAGAGAGGAAGAGGAGGTCAATTATACGCATGATATCCAAAATCAAAGTGTCTCTGTCTCAGTGCTTTTGTTCCGCTTCGTTCCCTTAAGATTTGCTGCGGGGAAAAAAAAAAAAAAAAGCGCTGACATATTGGTCGGCCGTTCGGTCACACACACGCTTTTATTAACACAAATGTCGAAGTAACAGCCGTGTAGATAAAAGAGACGAGAGCTTATCGCTCACCAATTAGCTAAAAGTCTGGAGGAGTGTGAAGCACCGCGGGCACAGGTAGGACAGGGGTCAAAGTTGGGACAGTGAGTCTGCAGATTTAAGGCGCCCGAGTGCTTTGTGCGAGAAAAGAAGGAAACCAAGGTGGATTAGATCTTTAGTTTGTGATAAAATAAGGAAAGCTTTTTATCTTTTGCTGAGTTTTGCATCACTTTTTTCGTTACGATTCAATTATCAGCAACCTTAAAGCGCAAAGTGTCGCAAGTGATGTTGGGAATAATCTGCTTAATTGAAGACAATGGACTCAACTGCTGTTCCACAACTTCAGGTTTACTTTTTTTTTTTAAATTTATTTATTTATTTGTTTTTACCCCTGATGGCTCCAGATCATCGTTATCTAATTATCTACAATACAATATAAGCATATTTTAATGCTAAGGCTAAAATGTTTGCTGTGAAAAAGCCCCAGTTAGGTGAACTGCTGTGATAAAGCTTTTAATAGGTGCGGAGATCCTCTGAAACACGTAAAGAACTTGTGACTCGTGACTTGTAACTTCTCGAGTAGGTTTTCCTTCTTTTCTCCTGCAGCATCATCATTTGGCCCTCTGGGTAGAATCAACAACATATGGAGCCCAGATAAAAAGCGGTGTACCAATCTACCCAAACATACCAAACACTCCCCAGTTTACAAGAAAACAAAGCAATATCAGCGATATAACGTTGAACGTATAGATCTTGAAAATGGCAGAACACCCTGAAATGGCCCGAGGATTGTCCTACGTGGGAGAGGACCAAATCCTCCAGCTTTCGCACGTCTTCTCTAACTATCGCCAGATGATCGATGCGGGAAATATGTGTGGAAAAACATCATAACCTAAAAGATAAAGATTCTGTATTAAAAAGGAGCAGAGGGCCGTCGATCACCACCACAACAACAAAACCTCCCGGTGCCACGTCGTTGTCTCGGAGGAGCGATGTAGATTGATTTATAAAGCTCTACAAAAACGCTCTACGCACACAATTCTTCCATGACAAATACAACAGGCCGGATGTGGCGCGATTCTCACCACGTTGGCTTTCTATTCTATTTTTATTCGTGAATAAGACCATTATTCGACGTGCCGGGTTGCTACAGTCTTCCACGCCATCCATCTGCCGGTTCTGAGACGCAGCAGGCCTCCACACAGCCGACGCTGCAGTATTAGCTGTTATTCAAACATCGTTTTGGGTGATTTACTGTTGGAGAAGTTGACGGCGTGCGGTGTGATTTAAGGTCTGGGGCTGTGTGTGGAGGGTTCCGTCTCAGTTGTCATCGTGGGTGCGTGGCGTCGCTGTGTTTAATGAGAAAAAGTGATCAAACTCCAAGTGTGAAGCCGCCCAAACACTAAAATCCAGATTCGGTGTTTGTCTAGACAGCGTGCAGCGGGGAGCTCCAAGGCTACTCCACTCCAATCTGGGTTTGATTCTTTATTTTTATTTTCTTTCACCAACACCGGAGAGTTTCAAACTTCTTTTCAGATCTGGTAAACTGTCCGAAAAGTTATTTTTCAGCCGAGCGGGGAAGTCGTTCCCATGACCACTCGCATCAAAGTTAAAGCACAATTTCCATGTTAATCCACGAGGACCAATCTGTCGGCGCTACGTATTCATCCATGAGATTATTTCTGATCTTCGCCAGCAGCCTCGCTCAGGCATAATCCTAAACGGGGACTCGCGCCGAGTAAAGTAAAGTTCCGAAATAAAACACGCCGGCAAGAAGGAAGAGTTTGTATTATGTAGATTATGTACGTTAGTCTTGAGCTTTAAGGGGAAAAATAAAACCAGGAAGTCGTATATGTGCTT
>OMNV01011280.1:0-20279 GCA_900303265.1 Brotula barbata | reverse complement strand
GCATGTTGTAGTGCGTACGGTGGACGTGGGTACCCGTGTGTGTCGCGGCGCCCCTATGTAAAAGAGAAAGTGAGTAGACTGGAGAACACGGCGTCTCGGAGCCCCTGCAGCTCAGTCACGCAGACAGAATACTGATAGAGAAATCCACAGCCTTCACACTCCACTAGCTCCTATCTCTCTATCTGTCCCTCTCTCCACCCAAGTCTGTAGCTCCCATCCCTGCCGTCCACTTTCACACTTTCTCCATCATTTCAGGCGCGCTCGTTGAAGACGTCCCCCCAAATGTTGCTCCTCCCGGTCCATATTTCTCCCGATGAGTATCATTTCATCCGATCCCGGACTTTTCCACGCTCGTCTCCCTCAACTTACTGCCTTGGTTCCCGGTCCCTCTGAATGCTCGTTAGCTTAAGCAGGACTTAGGAGTCCCTCCAGCTTTGTCAATTAAGCGTCCATTACTCAATGAGCCTGTAATCCGTAGTGACGAGTAACACGGATTCCTGAACATGCTCCCCTCGTCCCAATATGGGTTTAAAACGCAGCCCCGAAGGACGGCCGGGAAACGCACGCACGCACGCACGCGGGCCGGCGGCGGCTACGCTTCTCCCGAGACCACATTTACGACGGTTAGACACTAAAATCGGTCTTACCTGGTGCCGAGGAAGCCAGACGTTCATCCGGGTGGCAGGAAGTGAAAAGGACAGAGATGGGCGAACAAAAAGAGAGATGGCGAAAGATGAAAGAGAACAAAAGGGAGAGAAAACAAAGACACGCGGTTAGTCATGCATTCTACCAAATCCATTTAGGCTGCCGGTTAAAAGCCTCATCGGCAAAGTGACATCTATCAATGTCACCGTTCCCATGGCCACATCTGAACAGTCATTAATCATGGTGTTTAGAGCAACACGGCCCATAATGGCACATGCTCGTCATAAAGCTTGATTATAATTGGCACGGGCTCCTGGATGAGACCTCGCCGTAATCTCACGCTGCCAGGCAACTTTGATGGAGGCGTTTAGTTAGCCTCATTGCCTCTCTGCTGCTCAAGAGGGTCTCGTTTCCGACGCATATGGGAACGTTTGGGTCCGTTGTTCGAGCCGGCCGGGTGAATATTTCAAAGTTATAGCGCCATTTTTGTCTCGCAAAGAAATGCGTGTCGAATGTCGCGCGTTCGCCTGTGGACCTCGGTGAAGTCGATGCTGTTCGGAATGAATTCAATAAGGCCGTTCGGCGGGGAAATCGTTAAAGAAATCGTTATCTAATGCACATCAAAGTGGGCTGAGATGCTTCAGGGGTTATTGTCTCAGAAAATTAAAGTTTTCTCGGAAAGAGTCGGCATTGTGTTTACGGCGGTTTAAACAGATTCGGCGCAGCCTTGAAGTGTTATTTTTACACCCTGTCAAACAAGCTTTAAACACGAGGAGCTTAGTACCACCGAGAGCTCGTCCATCCTTAGATTTCAGATATGTCTCGCTGTGTGTCAAAGCCTTCTTAGAAGCCACAATAAACAGTTTTTTTTTCGTATTTTTCCTGTGGAAGGAACAAAGGATGACATGTTGGCGGAGTTTGTGCCACGTGTCACTTTGGATGACATCTTCTGTTATATTGAACTGGGCAATTAGAGAGTACGTCATACAGAAAATTACAGGGAAATTACCGGAAAACGAGACAGAAACGTGCAGGTAAAGAGGCAGGGAATACGTTCTTCTTCTAAAACTAAGATTCAGTATGCACGGCCGATAAAAAGATTAGATTAGATTAGATTAGATTAGATTAGATTAGATTCAACTTTATTGTCATTGCACATGTCATAGGTACAAAAGCAACGAAATGTAGTTAGCGTCTAACCAGAAGTGCATCAGCAGTGAATAAATAGCTAAATACAGTATATACGTAGTATAAGTACATAGTATATACGTAGTAATATACAGTGCAAGTATGAAATGATAATATACATATATCTATAGTCCAGGTATGTACAGAGTGAAAAGATATAATACTATGGTAAACAGTAGAATGACTATAAGTATATATGAATAAATATGAAAATATATAAGACTGACTATATACTGATAGACTGGAAAAAAAAATGCTGGAAAAGTTGCAAATGATGCCGTGATGGAAAGGTTTGAACACGTAAGGCAAGAAGTTTTCCACAGAGAAAAGAAGTGAAATTTGGTGGGAAAATTCTCACCTTGAATCTTTTTGAACCTGTAGTTCCGCCGGAGCTCGTGCAGTAAAACTAACGGGGATTAGGCAGATTAGCGAAAACATTCTGGAAGGTCAGCGAGTCGAGCGTCTGGTACGACGGCACACGAAGGCGTTTTTAGCCGCACGATGTACAGTAACGTGGCCGAATTCTGCGTTACATCTTCAGTTGTGTTGGTGGATGCGGTGTGTGTGTATAATTGGTTCATGATTTATTTAAGCCAGCGGCTAATAATGGACTCAACAACTGGGCAGACGGCACCGTGGGAGAGCAGGAGAGCTTAAGAGGTGCAGTTCATCGCTAACACACCTGCAGTATTTACACCTTCTCTCTGTGGGGAGATTTTGCTCCACAAAACAAACCCGTCGTTGGCTGTCACTCCACCAACGGACGAAGGAGACAGAGGAGCATCGCCGACGGCTCACCGGATGACGGCAAACCGTGGGATTTGAAGGCCGTCATCCGGCGACGACGCTGATCAAAGAAGACGTGCCGAGGCCATCGAGGTCTGTCGGACGGAGCGGGAGAGATGACGGTGATTGATTGATGGGCCTCACGTCCGAAGCTCAATTTGCAGCAGTTAATGAGAGGAACGGATCACGAGTTTGAGGACACGCAAGCGCAGCGGATCGGCGACGCGCCGCGCGGGGAGTGGGAAAGTGCAGAAAAAGGGGGACGGGTTAGCCGGGCGGTGAGGTGAAAATTTGATGTTCACCGGGAGGACGAGCTTTTTACATAATGTATCTGCTTGATGTCGGTTTGAAGTTTGAAATTCGGCGGACGGACCCAAATTTGCAGATCAAAAAGCTTCAGTCGATAACATCAACCGGGCTGATCTGAGGGAGCGAGGAGCCGGGCCAAACGGCGTCGCCGCGCTTTTCATCGATTAAAGGCGAGCATTGATGTCCGTTTATGTCCCCCGGTTTTTATGGCGCCGTACTGCAGTTGAAAAGTCGCCTTTGCGGACTTTGAAGCTTATGTCAACAGAACAGAGGTCCGATCCATAAAACAACGGCTGCTGTGCTCCCTGTGAAATGAAGGAAAATCTGTATTCTCTATATTCCATTCAAGGACATATTTCAAACCCTGCATCGGTGCACGTTTGGGAACCCGGAGGCACAAAGTACACGCCAAGGATACATTAGACATACGATCCGAAAAGAGAGCCGCCGCGTTCGCCGCACGGACTCAGACTGAAGCCGTGACTTTCATACACCGGGACCACGATGCAGCATCGCCCGCCTGAATGGCGATCAGGACGTCTGGGTACCGTTAAAGAGGATGTACCGGCTCCATTTGTACTTACAGTAGTACCGGCTGTCCTACACGTTCCTTTAGTGCACGTTTTGTCGGGGGTTTTTATTGTAAACGCTCTTTACAGCCAAATTTCCGTCGCCGGGGTAATAAAGGATGAGTTGAGGGGAATGGCGTCCCTTTTCTCTGCCTCCCGTTTCCCTGATAAGACGCTCCTCCTATTGGGACCAGACTATTCTGTTTGCTCTTATCGGCGCGTCTGATCGCAGCCCTTTTAAAGTGGGTGGCCCGAGAGTAAACACCCCTCGCTCTGTTCGCTCCACGCGCGGCGCCGCCTCCGGCCGAGCCCCCTTTTAGCCCTCGCTCGGGGCGCTCCGGAACACCTTGACTGCGACCTTCCCCCGGTGGCTGTGTAGTCTGACGAACTGCTGTGGTTTTAGCTACACACACACACACACACACGTGCACACGGGGACACACCTCCACACACACACACCCGATTAATCACAATTATTAGACGCTTAAGTCACGTGCGAGCGTCCGTGTGTGCCGTCAGCTATTAGCGTGTTTACTCGTTCCTGTCGGCGTTCCGAGCCGTGGGTGCTTTACGAACGCGGCAACCTTTGACGCCCTCGCCGCCGCCTCTCGTCGAGATCGCCGCTGCGTGACCTTCAACCCCCACTCAGGATTAAACAGCGTAAAGCGCAAGCGATGTCTGCAGCCTACAGACTTTGATCTATAAAACACACTAAGGCACGAAAAAAAAAAACAAAGCCAAACAAAACAAGGCGCTCGTGGAGCGGCGGCCCTGAAGAGCTTCCTGTTCAATATACGACGGACCCAGGAATCTGAAATACGGCCAATTATTCGAGAGACGACGCCGTCGATTGCAACGCGACCGTAGCGTAGAAATGTTACTATTTTTGGACAAAGCCAGCGATCACACCGAAACTCAATCAGCGCCGCGTGCTCATTATGTGGACAGCATGGGACCACGCTTTAAGAAAACATCACCCAAGGACACTTATTATTAGAGCTTTAGATTTGTGGGGTGCTTGTTCCGTCCTCCGTTAGAATCAAAGGGACGCGTATGCAAGACGCACGCGATCAGTCGCGAAGATAAACCCAAAAAAAAAAAACACACATAACGGCTGCGTTTGACGGATTTAAGTCATAAACAAACAGCGGCTCAAAGCAGGACGTTATTCAACGGTCTAATGAGAGCTCGTGTCTCGTCCACTTCCTGTTTCTTCACCTGCAGGGGAGAATACACACTTCACTAATTACAGCCACAACACGGCGGTCGTCCATTATATTAGTGGGAGGTAGACGGGAAAGAAATGGAGGAGGTGGGCACGCCGGCGGGGGGTCATCGGGGAGACGCGGCGGTGGCAGGATGCTTAAGCCGTGCGGATACGCTCCGACGAACGGCGCCGGAGCGCCGCAACACATCATTTCTGATCTGTGTATTCATCCTGACCGATATTAAAGATTCCCCGCGGTGTTTGCTTAGGAGACAAAAAACGGCTTTCGTCTAGGCGCTCGCCAATTCTTCAAGCCTTAAAAACGGGTTCGGCGCGTTCCCGACCTCGTGATGGCGTTTTGCAACGGCGTGTGCAAATATGGATGTTTACGTCTGCTCGCCGTGCTCGTTCTTCCCTTTTTAATTGGTGCGTTTGTCCATGTTTGTACACGTTTCTGCGTGTTCAACGATGTCACAGACACTCGACACACAATGTGGCAAAGTGTCGATAAATCCAACGATTTCACAGAGTTTCACATTATAGCAAACGATGGAATGTTGGTTTGCCAGATGTGGACTCGTGTGTGTGTGTGTGTGTATTCAGAGCGTGTTAATCGTGTGGCGATGCTGTTATTCTGCCCTGGACCAACGCTTGATGCTGCCGCTCTTGTGTTCTCATTATCGTGCCCTGAGTGCTCTGATGTTGCAAAGAGTCGAAAATGAGCTTTTACTTTCAAATCATTAGTCGGAGATGACTTTACGGAGGCTGTTGAGATCGGCGTGGAAAACGCTTCCATAAAGGTTCGCCCTCTCCCGGCCTGCCGTTCGGGGTTTTAAGCTCTTTTTTGCTCCAATCAGCGAGATTCGAACATGAGACAGGCTAAGAGGTTTTGGCATTACAGACATTATAGGTTTCCCATCACAGGACTCCACAGCATTACCTCATCCTCACAGGCTGTCAGGTAGTGGAAAGTTGCTTTAATGGACACGTTTGCATGGCCGCAGATGTTCGGCTCCTCCGGCTTTTGGAGTACTGGATTATTCTAATAAAGTGTGATTATTCTACGACCTGCACACACTGCCTCTCATCCCCACAGGTGTCAGACATGGCTGACATAATGGCTGCTTTGAATATCTTGGTGCAAATAAGAGTCCCCCCCCTTTGTAACCTGCAAACTGAAATAAACGATGGATATGTGAGAAAGTTTCCGTCTTCGTATAACCCTGCACAGGACGCATTACCCAATGAATCTCACTTAGAATCTGGCCCGATTCAGCTTTTAGAAAGAGCAAAAACAAAAAAAAATATGCACTAAATCAGATAAATGAATCCCAAAATTGACAAAATGTCAACCTTCAAAAATATTTAAATAGGAATAAGAGCACAAAGTGGCTTCAGTCGAACAATACGCGGACCGGCAAAGTGTTTTTCCATTAGCAAATCCACTGCAAACAACGTGATTGGCTGACATTCAGAAATGTAACAGTGCTATTTATCCAGGCTCGCAGTGTTTCTGTGACACCGAATGGGTGCTTACTCATTAACTTGAATCTGCTACGGGGCATCTTAAATGTCAAGTAAAACCGAATCGGATTCATCTAAAACGTGTGAATGGCGACGAGAAAGAATAGCTCCGGTCAGAAGGCTACTTCAGCTTTGTTCTGGTTTTCATCACGAGCACAAATTGACTTTTTGGACTTTAAACAGACACAGACTTTCCTTTTTACCCATTTAAAAATGTCACACATTGAAGTTATGAGCCGACTGACACGCCAGACGGTGGAAATATCCTGACATGACCTGGCAACGCTCCTTTCATTTGATTTGATTTGATTTCACCGTGAGCTGCGAGGCTAAATAGTCCACCGCCAGACGGGAGGCAAAACAGATCCGATGCCGTTTCCTTAAATCTAATAAACTTCTTCCCGCGGCCGTAAAAATTCGGACTTAAATATAGGAACACTCAAACAATTATGCATTAATGATTATAGGCTCTGAGCTGTTGGGATGGCCCTTATGAATCCCAGCGAACATTAATCAGGGAGCACAACTGGACCCTGGAGAAGTGTTAAAACAAGATCTACTCAATTATGGCAACAAGAGCTCTGCCAGTCATTACTTATAGAGCCCATAAAATATACCATAAAGCTCATGTTTACACCTACATATACAACAATTGCACGGCTCTCAACTCCGCAATTAATAATAAAACTATTTACCAGACGGTGGCGACCGGCAACCGGTGGCGTTTGTCTAAACAATCCGCCAGGAAGTGCGATATAGCTGTAAACGCGCTCCTTTCCTGTCACGCCGTTATTACATTTGAACCGAGCAATTAGCCCACGGCCATGTTCCTGTACCGTCGCAAACAAACTGTCATCGCGCTCGCGTATCTATTACGAGGAAAATGCAACGCTTCGGGCGCAGCCGGGAAAAAGCCCGAGGAGACGAGATAAAGAGCCGCGGCAAACGAGCCGGTTTGTAGGTTTAAAATACGAGATAGACGGAGGACGGAGCAGCCCGAAGAACTCCCGTATCCAAGGGGAAGGTTCGTCTCAATTATCCGGTAAGATGACGCCGGGCTCGTGCGTCTAAAGGCGGCCGGCGTGCAGTACACAGGCAGAGTAACAGGAGATGACCCCACGCCGTCCACGCCGCTCGGTGCTTCAATGCTGCCGGCATATTTGTATTAAAGTACTGCAATTAGTTGTCGTAGGAAAACACGGATCGCTGCGTTCCTAATTTACAAGATGGTGGTTTTGATGGCACCGACGCCGGGGGAGGCCGATGTAAGTCGTCGTGTTTACGGGACGATTCGGAGGAAGTACAACACGCCGTAACTCTTTACAATCCATGAAACGCCGAGGCCTGTCCTGCTGCACGGGGGGGGGCGGACGGAGGGAATCGCCTTTTAATCAAATCTGCAGTTCATCGAGTATGTCAGTGCAACACGAGCAGGAACGCAGCCTCTCTCTCTCTCTGTGTGTGTGTGTGTGTGTGTGTGTGATCGACTCAAACGGCTCTCTTTATTACAGCCGGGCGTGAATCAATGATGTGAATATAAAATCTACACCCTTCAGTTTACGAGTGAAGTCCCGCACAGGTTTAGAAGTCCACCAGAAACCCCGAACGGTATTTGAAAGGACCTGAACACAAACACAGGTGACGCCCTCTTACCGCGCACACGCTCGGGTGCACTCGCGACGTGTTACGTGTCAGTTTTGAAAGTGAACGGCGTCGGCTGAGGGAGTATTTAGAGGTATGGCACGGAGAGGTTCTGACTCCCTTGCTGCCTGTAATTTGCTCTTCGTCACATAGCATCTTACCGGTCACGACAGGGAGAAAATGGAGTCACAAAAGGAGAGAGTGCGCCCAGTCACAGGCAGGAAGTGGAGAAAATAAACCTCAAGTCGGCGTAGACGTGTAGTCAGCATCTTTAGAGACTGGATGGTATTCAAATTCTTCCTCTTATACTATACATTACTACTTTATTTATTCATTCTTTACACTTCATTATTTGAATTATGAATTATTGTGGCTGGCGTTTGTAACATAAGAGAGTAAAATGGGAAAACATTCAGGTAAATAACGCCATGATGCAAAGCGTCGCTGCCTTCAACAGCATAATAGAGGAGAGGAGCGGCAACAGGAGGTCGTCCTCCATCAAAGAGGAGAGACTCGGTCTGCTCCTGAGCTTTCTGGGATCTTTAATCGCCAAACGAAAAACCTTCCTCCCATTCACGCCATTCAAAGCGTTGTTTGCAGTCGGATTATAATAAGCGGGGAGAAACTTGAGGCGCCGTGCATACAAACTAGACTAAAAAAAAAAAAAAAAAAAAGTTAACTTTAGGTGTAGGGCTGAAATGACGAGAATCTTGGGTAAAAACGGTCAGTTTGGAGTTCAAATGTAAACAAATTACTGCTACGGTACGCGTGGAGAGCTCCCGGCGGAATGCACCGATAGGGAGGAAAACAAACGGGTTATTTGCTCTGCTACAATATCTCATCGGCGCAGGTTACCTCTCTTTGCCCACCAATTAATGCTGTGGACGAGCTCACGCTGTCTGATGAACACGACTGCGTGTCCGCCGCTTCCCTCTCCTGTAAGGACACGATTAATTAGCTCATTAGAAAAGGCATTACTGACATATCTGGCTGAGCCTCGGGAAATGTTTTCTGTTGACTTGTAGTTAACGTTTAATGTAAAATCCGCCTCCTCCACGCCAACCTGGGCAAGACAGCACAGCGTCCGCGCAACGTGCTCTTTTCTGCTGAGTGCGACCGGTAATCTATAACGTGGGTCTGACATTAAACATGACGTACTCGTCCTTTGAAAGAAAATTAGAGTCGAAATATCACTTCAACAATTGACACGGTAATAACGGGGCGCTTCTTGGATGCTGCTTACATTTGTCGATATCTGGTAACGTTGTGATTATTCTTTTGAAGGAGCTCCTATAAAGAGCTGTTTATAAGATACTGTATTCCAACAGCCTCCTCCTGCTCCTCCTCCTCCTCCTCCTCCTCCTCCTCCCCACTGCAGAGCCATGAGAAGCTTTTCTTTTCTTGCTGTAAATGCCTTCGGAACACTGGGAGGTACAGTGCGAGGGAAAAGCCTGCTTGTCTGTGCATGTGTGTGTGTGAGTGTGTGTGTGTGTGTGTGTGTGTGGTGTGACGGGGAGGTCTGTTTTTTGAAGTTTGTTTTTCCACGCTCATAATCCACCTACTAAAGCTCCTCTGGAAGAGGGACCGCTATGAGCCCGAAAAATAGCGGCGTCGTTTGAAGGCTGACAGCCAAAGAGAGACAACGGGGCGCAATAGCCGGAATACTCAAATTATTATAAAATAGAGCATTAATTCTACTGTCTCAGCGTCAGTCATAATAATGGATTCGTCAAATGTAGCGGCAAACGGCGGCGACGCGCTCGGCAGCTCGGGGATGCTGCGCGTGCGCCGCCGGTCTGTGCGGCTGAAGCGCGCTCGGCTTTGAAATTCAAACAGTACTAAACACTTTTAGTGCAAAAAAAAAAAGAAGTCTATCCTCATCCTGGCTGTTGCTCCTCATAAAGTTCTCTCTCTCTCTCTCTCTCTCATTTGTGATGAAATTCCCATGGATGGTGCCACATGAAATTATTTCTCCGTGCAGCGTTGGCAATGACTGAGCAGAATGTCTGAGCATGTGGCAGGATGGCTGGAGGGTTTATGTAAACTTACACCCACTCTGTCAGGATGGATCAGACCGCCAGAGAGGGGAATAGGTCACGAACAAGAAATGGATAAGAGGGATGGAAGAACACACTCCTCGGCTGCTGCCAGGCTGCGACAGCCGATGCAAAAACACACTGCGATCCTCGGAGACACAGCTGGTAACAAATGAAGAGTGCTACGTGCTCAGCCTCCGTACCACTGTGTCGAGTGGATAAAACAGAGGAATATGACTGTCATTTGCAACGCCGCTTCGAGGCTCCGTTTTCGTTTAAATCAGACCCGTGATAAGCCTGTCGACGACACGACGAGCGGACGACCCGGTTTTACAGGACGACAGGTCTGAGTGAGGCCGCACTGCGGGGTGGTGTACAGTGGAGCTGGAGAACCGGTCTGTGGCGAACGTGACGAGCCGCCACCCGGACGAGTTTGAGGTTCCCCGGGACGCCGCCACGATATCACCGGTGTCACAGCTCTCCGGGCGGGCTGTTGACGGTCTGAAAGCAGCTAACAATCCCCTCTTCTCGGAGGAAAAGAACTGATACTTGTGTAACTTCCAGGGACTTGTCCCTTCAAAGTCTCCGTAGCCGGGCTGTCACGCCGATTAGGGGAAGAAAATGATGCAGGGGAATGAATTTCCACGGTTTTCACTTTTGCTTTTTATTACTCCAGAGTAAGTACACGATTCTTTTTGTGCAGATAAATCCAGTATTTCGCGGGCACGACATGATTTGTGGGCTAAAACTGTGCGTATACAGTAACTCTGCGTTGATTTGTTTAGGCTTTTTTTTCTGTCTCATAATCAAACAGAGTTGACAGCAAGTATCTTGGAGTCTCCGAAATATACAATTAACTTCGTGATAAAGATGTCAGAGACCTGAATTGGTTTCATTAAAATGTTTTTAGTGATAATCATTATCATTATTAATAAGCTATCAGACAACTATCTACGCTCTAAAGTGTAGTAAAGTATGTCTAGACGCTTAAGTTATATACACTGAGATACATTCCACCAATCTCTGCAGTAGATCATTTGTATCACTGTCATTAAAAAGTAGTTGGGCATGCGTGCATAATGGATGAAAATCATAAGTTGTGCTCCACTACAGCAAAGTCAAAAGACCGATGCTAATTTCTCTAAACATGAGCGAGCTGCTTCAAATGTTCAATATTCAAACTGAATATTCAGAAACTGAAGCAAAAATATCTGCAGGACATCACGGCCAGAGTCCAGGATTTAGACCCTGATCGTTGTTTCATATGAAAAACCTGAACCCTAGATTGACCCCTGAACGTGTGGGAATCGGACGAAAAGGCCTACGTACACAAGAAACCCACACACACACACACACAGTCACAGAGGTACTGGCACACCCCAGCTAGTGCACTACAGTCCATTTAGTTGGCAGTGGTCAGCAATCACATGCATTCTTATTCTGAGCAGAAAAGGCAGGATACAGCAGAGTGTCATCAGCATAGAAATGTTAAGGATGATAAACAGACCCTGATGGAAATGTACAGTAGCATACATACTGAAGGTTAGGGTTATTATACCTTATGACTGCCTAATGATGACAGAATCTGATCTGATACTGGCCTCTTGTGAGAGTCTGGACAAAAAAGCGTCTAATGAATTTGACTATCGGCTTACAAATGATCACGTAACGGCGAGAATAAAGGCCTTCTGCCAGGAAATTGGTCAAATAATGCTGCTGTCAGCTCCACTAAAAGGTCAGTGATGGAATTAAAGAGGCCGTCTGGAATTAGGAAAGATCAATGAAGGAGATTTGGGCTGCTTAGTAAAACTTTCAACTTTTCACAAGATTACAGCTGTGATGAGATAAAATATCCAATATGAATGCAGTATTAAGTGTGTGATTGGCTATTTCACCGCCAACGAACTGCTCCTTCAGTTAGCTGTTAAATGGCTGCAGGAGAGGTAAGCGGGAGGAAGAGGACAAAGCCACGGGAACAGGCGTGAGACCAAAGTACCTGTCAGGGTTCTTTCTTCACCTCCCAACCACCTGTTGGTGGTTCCAACAGACCGACACGCCAGAATTCCTCGACTTGCACAATGGCTGTGACAGGAATAGCAGCGACTTAAATAACCTCATCTGAATAAACTCACAGCACAGGATACATTTACATAATGCAAGATGGATTACACTCCTGGAACTGCTGCTTTGACTACTTTTGCATTTGCTTGAATCTTATAAAACTGTTCAGGAAGAGAAAGTATTCTGAAGGAGGTTGTCGGGGCACAAAGAGAATTTTTGTATGAGAATCTTTACTTTAGCCAACTTGACGCCTCCAAGATTCAATGAAACAATTCTAGAAAATCTCCACGTACGTGTTGTACTTGTGTGTGTATAATTACAGAATTTTCTCATTCTCTGATGGTTAAACGTTGTCCAATCTTCACCTCCATTACAACAACAGACAACAGTGATGGACGGTAGATGGAGCATCATGGTTTGGGACTCATATGCATCGTCAGAAAATCTTAAAAACGGAACAAAAGTTGGACGTTACACAAAAAGTCTTGACCAAAAACGATCAAGATGAACCACAGCGGCACTTTAAAATGATGGCAAGAAGAAATTTGTGCTTTGGAATGGCAAAGGTCCAGACCTCGACCTCAGAAAAGCAGTAGTGTGACTTCCAGAGGGATGTTCACTCCATAAATCCCCCGAAACATTGACGATTAGAGGGATGAATAGTCTAAAATGATTTGTCCAAACTCAGACCAGAAGGTTCTGCCAATTCACACTTACAAAGTTGAGAGGTTTTTTTAACCTGTACTGTGAACAATATCAGTGAAGACATGAAAGGCACAGGGAGAATTGTTTGGGTGTCATTAGTTTCGGCAGGCGCTCTTAACCGTTGGATGATCTGACCACATTTGATGTAGAGATCAATGTAATTCCAAAGGTTAAGCCACTTCTTCATGCTTCTGTAGATGAATGGAGTGGCATCATTCACGGCGGTGACACAGATTTAATTGTGACTCTTGTATTTCGGCCTGCATGCCCCTTGGCAGCCAATCTCTCAGTGAAGCAGCGGAGCCGTGGAGGCAGGGCTGACTGATTGGCCGCGACGTTAATTTCATAGAACTCTATCCATGGCTACACTTCCATTTCATTTGGAGGGAGCTGCTTGTTCATCTACTCGCGTCCACTTGACAAGCAAGCTAATTATCTCTGGCTGGGACATGCCCAGAGATCACGAGATTACTCTATGTTTTTGTCTCTCGTACAGCGTGTCCTCCCAGAGAATAAAGAGGAGAGGGAACAAAACGAAGATGTGGAGAATCTTCTCAAAAAAAAAAACAGGAAAAGAGATAAAAGGTTTGTGAAGCGGGGGTGATGGATGATGATGATTAAACTGGCATTCAGTATAGTGAAGTTTTAGAGCAGCGTTGGTACAAATGTGGCCTTAATACTGTGATGAATGATAAACTTTGGAGCAACAATTACACCGATGGCTCTGCCGTGACACTCAGACACACACAGCAGCAGCACGCACAGACGCGGCTACACACGCGCAATCAAAATGATCTCAATCCGGCGTAAAAACACAAACACGCCGGTGGAATAACAATACATCACCCAAATATACGCCGCGTTCGCCAAAGACATTTTTTTTCTTTTTTTTTTTCCTGTTACGTGCAGTTGCTTTTAGTGGGTTCCATTCAAATGTCAAGCACATTTTAAACGTGCGCCTATAAAAAGAAAGTGCACTCTATAACAATTACTACCACCGTGTAGTTATGGCAGATCTCAATTGTCAAAAGCAAAGGTAAATAGAAGAACGGGGCTCTCAGCCAGGAGCCGGGTGACCTCCTGGAGACCTTTCATGACAGATATTCGTCACGTGCACACATGAGATTGACTCATTTTCATCTCGTATCGGCCGTCGACTCACAGTAAGAGCTTTAATCCTTCAACACGGTTGCTGCTGCGGTGAAGCGATTTTTTTTTGGTTTGTTTTTGTTTTACAGCATCGTACTGGAAGTCATTTGTTATCTACGCGAATGACAAAGATGTTACGCCGAGGTGGTATACGCTTCTAATTGTACTCGCAAGGTAAACAAAATAACACAAATTAGAGAACAAATGGAGGAGCTGTCTGAAAGGAGCAGAAGATATTTTTCTACTTTCCGCCCAGAGTGCTTCGTCTCCGTGAAAATGTCTTCGGCTGCGCTGCGGGGTTGCATATTGCCCACAAGGGGACGTTCTGTTTGCTTAATAAGAAGACTTCCACGAGGTGTTTGAGGAATTTGTTTGCGTGTGAAGGCCTCAAATAATGGTCGGGTGAACTTTGAGAGGAGGGATAGGACTTTGAATCTTCCTTTCATTGGACCGTCCATCTCCCACCGAGACCAGGCACGGACGGAGGAGGTGTCACGTGACGGCACGAGGGTGGCCTTTTTAATTTGCCGGGACAAAAGCATGACCAAAGCCGGGGAGCGCTATGAATAAATGACATGCATTATTTCCCGTGGATCTGTGTTGACTGTCACCGTTCTCCCGCTCTCTTCGCTCACAGCGCCACGCCCGCGTTAATGGAAGCTTCCGAAATGAGTCCGGAGTGCCCGCGTGCTCCTCCTCCTCCTCCTCCTCATCCTCCCCGATGTCTGCTGCTGTAAAAAATGTCCCCTCACCGCTGCTGTGTAAATGTCCCCTGCTCGGCTGATGAATCTTCACAGGGTGGAATCAACAGCAGGGGCTGATTGAATTTCCCACCAGCAGATTAATCTCGAGCAGACACATGTAGCCACCTGCACGGTTGTATAAAATGCATATGCCCGCCCACGTGCGCGTACGAGGAGGAGGACACGCACGCAAATAAACACGGATAGACGAACGAGCGCGTACGGTAAATGTACATAAACGCAGCCAAGATCGCACCTGACGTCCTTTTGGTTATTTACACATCAGCTGAATGTTTTACACCGTGGCTAATCATACAAGCGCATCAAAACCAGAACCATGGACACGCTGCAACCATATCTCTACTGGGTTCGGAGATCAATATTATAATATTGACAATCATAGTAAGTTGCTTAAGGTCAGGGAAAGACCGTGGCAAAGATTAATGATCCTCAACAGATGGTTCCAATTGTAAAATCGTTCTTTTCACATCGGATCAAACGGCTCATTTTGATGCGTTCAGGTGTTCTCTAGTAGTTTTTCATTGTTCTATCATTTATTTCTGCTATCAGTGTTGTTTTCTTTCTTTTTTCGCTCCTGCGTCTCTGCCCTCAACCTACAGCTTCTATAGAACATCTGGCCGAGTGAAGAAGTCTCTCTTTGAACTGCGATTTCTGGCTGATTGGATTTCTGTCTGTTTCTTTTGTGCTTGTGGGACTGTAAAGTCCTTATAAACTGTGAACTGCATCCAACATTGGGCTGTACAATCACAGCTACCGATGCCGTCGTGTTGATCCGCACTGCTAATTAATAGGAACGTTTGACATTAAACCACAATTAAATGCGTTTTTGAACGACGATCAGAGTATCAGGGTTTCTTCGCTTTATGGTTTTTTCATTTGAGAAAATGAGATAAACGCTCAGAGTGCCATCGCCTCTGCTGTAGAGCTCTAAAGCGGGCCAGGAAAAGCTCCCTCCTCTTTCTGCATGTGTTTACCTTCAGAGAAGAGTTGAAATGGATCTCGGCGGAACAGTTGGTTCCCAGCACATCTGTCTGCGCTCAGATGGGAGGGTTTGTTTTTTAAGTCCTTGCCGATTGTCAAAAGTTTCTTCTTCTTCTCGCTTAAAGTTGTTGAGTTTTGTTGCCGTGAAAGTTTCGGCCGGCAACTTTGTGTACGCGTGTCGCACAGGCAGGGGAGGCACCTGGAGCGAAAGGACTGGAGAGCGACGGTGATTCAAGAAACTTCACACTTTCACACAAGCGTTGGATTCCCTCGTGTCCATGCCGGCAAACAACTGAAATAAATTTGTAATTCCATAGAACACGGTGTCAGTGTTGGTGTCCGTACTGTCTGCTGGGAGTTTCGGTTAGCGCCGATCTCACCGTTCCAATTTGATTTGATAACCCTGGTTTTGTTGTTATTTGCCTTGTAAACCACCTGGCGGCCTGAGTGAAGCTGCTCTCTCTCCATCCTAACGGGCCTGAACACTGTAATCATAACATGTCACTCTAGACTGATCATCACACTTACAATACGTCTTAGGTACATAACTTAAATCCACGAATAGCATCCCATCGTGCTGTCTGCAAAATGATCATTAATTGCACGCCGTGACCTCACATCCAGTGAGCGGCAATTTACTGCAGTCACCGGGGGCGATTACAGCACACGTATGGAACGGAGGTTTTCAGAGGGAATCAGTGAGAGAGGTGGCGTTAGTGAGGGAACCGTAGGTAAGCCGTTTGATGGTAATGGACGAATTACCCTCACGGCGCTGATGTAGTGCTGCACTGAGGCCAGCGTCGAGGTTAGGGGCTGTAGGTGCCACGGCATTGGACCAATCACAGGGCGTTGACGCTGAATTCACCGTGTGCTTTAAGGCCAGATGGTGAGCCCCGTGCCTCTGCTTTCTCCCGGTCCATCTCCTCCCTTTTTTTCCCCCCCGCAGTTTCACCGCGGACAACATCGATATCGTTCTTGCTGTGAGAGAGAGAGATCGCCCGCTGCCAGAGAAGGCAGAGTGAAGCCTCGCCGTCAAGTCAAATGAATGCAGATGCATTTATGAGATGCAAGCTCCTGTTTACAGCCATAATTTCTCTCCGTGGGGGTATCGCTGAAAAGCTCCCCGCGTATAGATCATCTGTTAAACATATCTCATCCCTCACGCACACACACACACACACCTTCTCCCTTCCAAAACTCGCTCAGCAAAATGATACCTAATTAGTTCTACCCGGTTTCGTTGTAATTCACGACGGCGCTTTTGGGACCCTCATCAAATCTCGGAACTTGTTTGAAGATAAATGACTTGATGCCATTGTTGTCCATTTGTGTGCGCTTTCATTTGCCATTTCGGCTCCCGACGCGTCTCACTGGGATGATGAATGCGTGATAAACACCGTGAGCAGGATGGCAGCGTCGAAAAGAACATCATAAAGATGGAGGGAGTAGAAAAAAAAAAGAAGAAGAAGAGAGCGAATAAACCAAGGAGAGAGGTGAGGAAGGATGGACGAAGAGGAAGGGGAGATAGAGAGGGCCTCCTAAGCCTCTGGGCTGGGTAATTGTAATGGTGTGAAATGAATAAGGTCATTACTGTTAATGTCTTTTGGGGCATTACAGTCTATTTGTCACGTCCTTTATGCATCCAGGCGATGTCTGGATTACGACACAAAGGCTAAAGAATAATTTGCATCACTTGAATATATAACAAAACAGCTTGCCTTTGTACTTCATTGTCTTACTTTATTTTACACTGTTGACTTAGGAAGGTTTTCTGCTCTTTGTTAAAAGTTTAAATTTTATCAGTAACCTACACTGAATTCAATCAAATACCGTGAAAAGCTAAAATGTCTGCACCTTCTTGTTTTACAAATTACTTTTAGATTATATTTTTCTAACAAAATAACCTATCCAAAGAAATGCCGGCGTAGAGAAAAGAGCCGCTTGTGCGACTGTGCTGCTGATGATCCCTGAACTTGTTGGATGCCCCGTTTGTCTGCACGATGCGGCCGACAGTCTGTCCTCCCAGCACGCCCTCTCAAGCCTTTCTTTCAACCACTGACCCACACCGATAAAAGACCAGACCGTCTGTTGGTCCTCTGAAGCCAACCTTCCTGGCACAGAGCACCGCCCACCATCACTGCTACACGCGCGTACCGTTAACTCTCTTTCGCTGTATACAAACAGCACGCATGCAGGCACTTTAGCATCGCTGGGGTATGCCTGCAAATGCATGTGGAGAGTACACATGCACACACACGCGCACACACACGGACACACTCGGGTGCAATTTCTATGTCTCGGTTGGCAGTGAGCGGTTGTAGGAACACCATGACTTCTGCCATATGGCCGGTGACATACTGCTCTTCATTAGGCCTCAAAGCAAAGACCCTCCGGGGGTAAACTGTACCTCCCTGACACATCACAGGCAAAAAGCCTCTGCCCACATAGCCAAAATCTTTTCATCCCATGCTCATTCTCCGAAACAAAGGCTTCAAACGAGGAGCGAGCAGTCGGTCGCCCGTCTTTTCCAGCTCCTTTTCTTTTTCTTTATTGCTCGATATTTGCAGAAGGCTCCGACAAACACAAACCGATGAAACCGCAGAAACCTCCAATAGCCCAGTAATAATTCATCTGAAAATCATACGATGAGTTGACAGAGGAAAATGTGTTTGTAATTTCGCACAGAATATAGTTAAATCCACACGTTATCACTTATGCGTGCATTAACAAGAGACTAATTGCATTTGGAAAGATAGGCAAACAAATAGCATCTACCGGGCACAGCCTCCAATAATCACTTAAAGCTGCAGTACATTTATATTCCTGAGATACAGTCCAGGTTTTAGGTATTTTGGGTTGCAGTTGTCCACTACATGTTGAGGTAAACCATCTCAGCTCATGTTTTATTGTTGGCCATCATTACTCTCGCTGTATATTGTGGATTTAATGGCCACTTCCTGCTCAGGAAGTCTGAAATATTTGATTCTTTGACTTCAGATTGTCTTCCTGTCCTGAAACTGGGACACAGCGTTTTATTCCAGTGGAGATGAAAACAGTAACACAGTCATTTTCAGTCTTCACCTGACATGTTCCTCCAGCTTTTCCCTCCACAGTGATGGAGTCGTAGCTACAGTCACAAAAAAAAAAAACAAGAAAAAACCCCCGAGCGTTTTGACCTGACCACAAATTCAGACATCCAGTTTCCTCCTCATCCGTTGCACCTCTTCAATTTATTTTACGTGACTCTATTCCTTTGATTTGGAGGAAGTAAATGAGTTTGTCCACGTTGCATGGGTTCATTTTCTCTCCGTTCCGTTAGGGTTGCGCCTGCTGCCAGACTGCATCATTCATTGTCCCCGACTCGCTCTTCATTTCCATTTTGTTTCTTTCCCGGGGATCTTGTGGGAGTTTTTCCTTGCTCTTGTTTATGGTAAAAGGTGAGTGGGTGCCTTTTTCAAAATCTGGGTCTTTTGAGACCGTGATTATGTCTTGGCCCATCTTACGGATGTTGTTTATTATGCTCCCCCTTATACCTACACGTTTATCTGAGGATTATACAATCATGAGTCACTCCAGCTGACGCATCACCTCATAACATCTGGACTCTCAGCCCCATTAAAAATCTCATACACCCTAGCAGCTTTAATGCCTAAGTGATTGATCCGATCGGCCTGGAATCATCAGATAATGTCACGTCGGAGTGATTTACTCACTCGAATTCCCGTATGGCTTTCCAGATTGAGGCTGCGTGCGCGTACGAGATAAAATTCGTTATGTTCCGTGAAATACGCTGCGAAAGAACCAACGATATCAAAGATTTGAAGCATTTAAATTGGAAAATTACTATTCTAATCTGCGCAATTTTAAAAAAAAAAATCTTCCCAGATGACACATCCTCTAAACCTCATTAACCCACAGCAGTCAGAAACAGTAATGAGAGTGAAAAGGTCAAGATTTATTTATACCCGATACGATGCTGAGACAGTCTGTCATGTTGTGGTGGAAATAACATGGATTTTGCCTTTCAGCACAAGTGTAACAGTAATTATTGCTCGGCGCAGAAGAACTGTATTAAACTGTTAAAAATCTAAAATGCAGGCGGAGGACTTCTTCTTTGTTTTTGTTTACACTAACGCTGTGACCTGTTTTCATGATCTCCGTGCCGCTTCTCTCTTTCGCAAAACGTCTGGACAGCCACTCCGGAGTATGATGAAGAGAGGCGCGCGCGCTCCTCTTCAGCGATAAGGAGCGAAAAAAAGCGGACGAGGACGCCCGGCGACGAGGTGGGAGTTAGCGGCGGGACTATCTAGCTCGCCATCGGTGCTGCAACCCTGCACAAGTAACAAGTAAACCGGCGACCTCTGCAATCGCCTCTGTCATCACGCGGGCGGGAGCCAGAAGATGAAGATGCGGGCGATGCCGTCGTGGCTGCTTCGGTTTTGTTCTGCAGCAAAGCATGTTGTCATTCCACGATAGCCTCCGACCGCATAATGCCGAGTTAATGATCGTACCGGACGGCCTTGCTAATCACGAACGGCGGGAATCGTTCGCCGGCTGTGAGTTGTGCGTCGCTGCCTGTCAGTTATTGATGAATTTGACTTTTTCAGTATGTTTATCCCACTTATGGCGAAGCGCTTTGATTTAATTATACGTGCGCATGCCGATAAATAATTCCCCTGCTTCTGCTTATTGACCGAGCCCACCGTGAATGTGC
>OMNV01011279.1:26383-73623 GCA_900303265.1 Brotula barbata | reverse complement strand
AGCTTTTTACTGTCCCTCGTTGAGAAAACAGTCCGAAGTGAAATGGTGAGCACACACATACGGCACTTTGGGAGCTGCTGTGGGTACATTCCATCAAAAATAAAATCAACCCATTGAGTCCTCAAAACCCCCGACGAGGGAGGTTTAAAACGACTTCGGTGCTCGTTTGTGCAGCCAACAACAGAGCGACCGGTCGTACATTCGCCATTGTTCTAACCGGACCGGCAATGTTAGCGAGCGGAAAAAAATGGCGCCGTCTAGAAACTTTCTTCGGGCGTAGAAAACCTTCACCTGGGGCGGTGCCACCAACCTGGCGGGAGGTGGCTTGCGCGCCGGTGACGTCACTAACCCCTCATGCAAACGGACTGTTTGAGCACACATTTTTCTAAAGACTGAGAAAGCAAAAAAGGGAGAGGATGAAATTTTTTCATACCAGGGGGGATTGTAGACAGGCCGGGGATGAATATTATTGATAGAAAACCGCTCTAAAGTGCATTTTGCATAATATGGCACCTTTAAGGCAAAGTGTTCAAGGTTGTTTACAGGACTTTGGATATATTTAATGTTTTCATTATAATACATAGAAACGTATAACGGCATAAATAAATCCTTTCTAGAGGAAAATAATATTTCTAGAGAAGTCCTGATTTAAAAAAATAAAATAAATAATAAATCCCAAAATCCATTATAGTAGCCCATCCTTTTTAAAGCTATGCCATTTTAATTTCATGTGAAATTCTTTATCATGGATGGATTGGTTGTCATCATATATAGATTTCTCCAGAATGCATCCTGCTATATTGGGCATCCGTGGAAGATTTTGGCTTTTTGGCAGAATTTGAAATAAAACTTTACGACCATGGACCCATTGGTGGTTACCTCAGAAAGAAAATAAATTCTTAATGTCTCATGTAAAGGATTATAATATCTCCATTATTATTATTTACCTGTCAGTGGCTGATAGAGTATGATCAAATAAAAGCTATGTTGGGATTTGTCTCTCTTACTCTCTCTCTCTGTCTCTCTCTTCCATCACAAGGATAGAGATGTCCGCTTATCCAAGTCATTGTCCTATGCTCTTCGACATGGAGCTGATCAGATGGGTCTTCATATGGAAACAGGTCAGTGAGCTGCTCGTAAACCAATCTAGACACAACTGTCCCTTCATCATACTTCTATATCTAGACAGCAGTTAATGAGACATTTCAGTTTTTGTGCGCTGCTTGAGATTCTTATCCTGTCCATTTGGATCATGGTGGCATAACAGGAAGCAATTCTGTGCATAGGTTTAATGACAGATCATCGTGATAGAATGAAGGCCGATTTGTTGGAGAAGTTAGTCTGCTTGATTAGCAGCTCTTTAAAATCTTAACATTTTAGCAAAATATCTGATTGTTTCAATTCCTGTTAGATTAAAGTTGTATCATAAAATTCAGTGTTGGATCCCTAATTAGTCCTGTATGTTTGTTTTTTGAGTATCTACCCATTCATTTTCTGTATCTGCCTCTTGAAATAATCAATTTGATCCATAATTCTAGGATTCCAAAACTGATGTTTGTGTGGATTCACACAACGTAATTCCAGTCAGATTTTCTCATTGTTATTGAATCTGTCTGAATATGGGGTAAATTCACAGCACCGGCGTGTGCATTCTCTCATCTGCAAAACGCTTGAACGAATCCCTTTCAAAAGAGGTGAGCGCCACATCACTACGGGAATGTGAAATAACTCTGACCCTCTTAGATGGCTTCCTGTTTGTGGAGGAGATCTTGGCTCACCCTCAGTTCCGCTCCTACATGTTGGAGGATATCGAAAGGGTCGTGGCCACCAATGACAAACAACGATTCAAACTCCGCGCCAACCCAAAGGATGCCCGTCTTCAGATTCGAGCCAATCAGGGTCATTCAGTGCAGGTAGTGTATATCTTCTTCAGTTCTGGCCTAACCAACAGTGGGTCCATCTTTATTTAGAATTTTAGCAAAATGTCTGATATTTAAAAAAATGCTTAACTTGTCAGGATACAACTTCTGGGGAAGTTGTATAAAATAATACCCAACACGTCTAGAAGAAAGGGAAATTAAAGGGACATTGAAAATGCCATCTCTTAGGTTTACCACAATGGATTTTGAATTGGATATTATGAATGTCTTTTCTATCTGGTGTAGTCGATTAATTCACTTGTTACATTTATCGCAAGTCCTTTCAATAACTGAATGGTTTGTCTTGAAGTGAACTCAACAACCAATTAATTTACCAGTGTTTAAGGGGATATAATGCATTCAGCATGCGTGCATGTGTGCGATTGAGTGAAATCAAGTGAGAGAGAGAAACATATATAGAGGTGATGCCTCGCAGAAAGAAAATAAACAACTTTTAGATCCCACAAGCAATAAAACACCATTTTGTTCCTCTAAGTGTACCCACACGTATTCAAGCTATTTACAAACTCAACATAGCAATTTAAAGCTAATTTTCTCTGGGTAAACATAGTGAGTCCTCTAACAGTCAGTTTGAGAAACGATGCAGAATTTTACCACCAGTAAAGTAAACAATCACTCTCAGCTGAAGGTCCAATAAAGCTTCAGCACCTCTGGTGCCAAAATGTGCCTCTAACTCACTCTGATTACTGTAAAGAATTACTGTTTATTTTTCCCTCTCCCAAATTGATTGTTGGAGTAAATGAAATTGATTCTCTTTAACGACAGAGCGATAGTTTTAATAAATAAGTGTTTGGCAAGGTGTGATGGACATTGCTGATGCACATGCTATCACAATGAATTTAAGAAGACTGCAACTGCATTTGACCTGTCTGCTACATGTTAAGATCCAACACTTATTCATAGAAAATGTGTCAAATCTGTTGTGATTTTGTTCTTCTTATTATACTAATTAACTATAGTATAATAACAACAACAAATCCACCACACTAAATGTTATGATTAGTTATGAAATGATTGGTTGTGGGTTCAGGTTGTGGATCTGGAGCTGAGGCCTGTTGTGGCTGGTTCCGCTGACTGCCCTGCTGAAGCTGTACACGGCTCCTACCTCCGCAACTGGAGATCCATCCAGCAGAAAGGCCTGAGCCACATGAAGAGGACACATATCCACCTGGCTACGGGTCTCCCAGGGCAGGATGGTGTTATTAGTGGTAAGCTGTGTGTGTGTGTGTGTGTGTGTGAGAGAGAGAAAGAGAGAGAGAGAGAGACAGAGAGTGAAGAAGAGAGACAGATACAAATACAGATGAGAATTCTTTCATTGTGATTCCATTTTCCAAAAGGCATGAGAAGAGACTGTGATCTGGCTGTATTTATCGATGTACCCAAAGCGCTTGCTGGTAAGATTACCCAGCAGCCACTAATTCTAACTTATAACACCTGTTCTGTGTGTTTACTACAGTCCCTCATGTGTTTCTGATTGTGCAGATGGCATTGGCTTCTTCTGGTCAGAGAATAATGTGTTATTGACTCCAGGTAATGCAGAAGGCAAACTGCCCCCTAAATATTTCAGCCGAGCCCTGAGACTAAGACCTGAGAGTAAGAAAACCTACCGCATTCCAAGATTCAGCCAAGATTGTTTTCTGATGTATCAGTGAAGAAGTGAGGTGTGATATACTTCATCTTTTTTTCATCTTGTTTTTCAGGAAGCATCCTGCCACTCCAGTAGAATAGTTCTGTCAGCTCACCTGACAACGTGGCAGTCTGTGGTTGGCTGTAGCTGATGCTGGTTCCCATGGTAACATGGCAATCCAAAAAGCATTCAAATAGCACTCTCAATGGGACTTTGTCTCATTATTGAAACAAACTTTGTTCTTGAAAAAGCAGGGTGATATCAGGGAAACACTCTTCATCTTTATTTGACAGTTCTATTATTATACTGGGAAATGTCAGATAACACAGATTATTGGATTTTATTGCCAATTAGGTTATGCTATTTAATTACCTCAGATCTGTTTTGTAGAATACAAACACACCATCAAACTCTTATGTACAGCATGTGTGGATTGTCACATGAGTAAGTGCAGGAAAGCAGAGGATGCACAAACAGACAGGATGGTGCGGTTTTTGTTAATGGGCTCCCTGAACTGTTTCTCTGAGATATGGACACACGCATGCACATGCACAGAATGCAAGGGAGATAATGGGTTTTAAGCTTCCTGTGTCTGAAACGGCAGTGACATATCCGGAGGCATCAACATAATTGAGAATGTATGCTGAATTATTTTATTTATGTTATTTATTGTAATAAACATTTTCCTGGGTTTCTGAGGTAAACACATTATGTTGACATGTATATTTGTACAATGTGTAATGTGATTGTTCTAATTGGCATTCAAAAACTAAAAATCTAACAAAAAGAAGTGACACTATGACTGACGCTTTGTGTCCTCAACAACACTGATCACAATATTTGACACTGTGAGGCAAAAGAGAGATTTGAACCATTTAGGAGGAAGTGGAAGCTCTGCTCCTGGAGTCTTGAAATGGATGAACATGTTTAGGCTTTCTGTCACTGAACCTTATGAATAAATGCCTGTGTGTGTGTGCGTGTGGAGCACAGGGCTAGATATTAGATGCAATGCGTTGAATATACACACAATCGAAAATCAGTATTCAGTTGTACAGGTCAGATGCTTTTGTGTGAGTCTAAGGGTAACAGAAAGGTGTGAGATTTCCATTATTAATACACAAGAGTTAGTCTGACGTGAAGACCAAAGTACTCAGAGCTGCTGCGCGTCTTATAGTCTCAGAGAGCTTCGTGGCCACCGGTCAGCTTGTGGAAGAGCTCCTCGTTGAGTATGTCGCTCTTCTCACGACTGCGTGTAGACATAAAAATGTAGCCTCCAATAAACTCGTGAACAATTTTGCAGTCGGCAGTCACACAGCTGAAAGCAATGTTCACATTCCCCTCGAACTCAATGGCCATCTAAAGGACACACACACACAGGAGAGGAAGAAAGGCACTCTACATAAAGAAAGGTCATTTCTGAAAGGGCAGGAAGATTATGCACATGCAGTATTTATATCAGAGGCTGTATATTCTATTTTAAGTCTCTTCACTTGAATGGGTGATTTTATATATTTTGTATAGATATATTGTCGGAAAACATTATTATGCTGTCAGAAATATCATAATGCTTTACTATTTTCTATATTTCAGGAGCAGTTGAAAGACTGCTCACAGATACCATTTGTAACAGGATGACAAAAGTGTGAGTACAACCTGTCGTATGTCCCAGTTGACATTCCACTGCTTCATGTTATTGTAGCGCCAGGTCTTGACCACATCACCCACCCCCAGGTCGATGCGGATCAGACGGTTGGGTGCGATGCCTAATACCTCATCCTTCCGGCTGCCCTTGAACCTGTTGGCCAAAAGTAATCAGCTGCTGGTCAAACCTTTATTTCAACCCCATGCAAAACTTGAGCTACCTGCAAATGTTTCTACTTCAGAAAGTTACCTAACCAGTGCTATGGAATGTTCAAAACAGAAACAGAGGCCAGAATACTGATCAAACAGTAACAATATGTCAACAGAAAGTTAAAACTAATGACCGTGGAATGTTAGAGGTTTTAGCTTTTTATTTAAATGTGACTTTAAAGTTCACCTGACTACGACGTATGAAAGGCCAAAGTCAGGCAGAGCCTGCCAGATCTGCAGGAAGCGCATCAGGGCGTCGGTCAGTGAGAGCTGAGCCAAATTCTGGTAGGCATCCAGGATACGTGGTGTCAACTGGATAGACAGGTACAGGGCAAAAAGGTCCCATGTGGTGAGATGTGTCTGATTAGTTACATACATTCTATTGTAAGAGAGGTGTGGCTTCAGTTGGGTAAAACTCTGTTATTATACCCAGAAAAATGATCGAGGTGATTTCAGATCATTCAGTTCATGACAAAGCATCTCTCTCTCTGTCTGTGTGTGTAAATGAAAATTCCACCCCTTTCACATCTCCTGTACCTGTTTGGCTTTGTACTTCTTGTGGTAGCGTGGTGATACCAGGCTCTGGGTGTTGAGGCTTTCATCAGACGCATGTGTGTTACCATGGGAACCAGAGTTGGTCCTTTGCATGGCCAAGAAAGAGCGGATGCTCTGGATCTCGCTTTGGTAACTACTATCAGCCAGGCTCTTCCCTTTGGAGCCCAGCCGAGATGCAGCCATCCACTGGGCATACTGCTGCTCCTGAGAGAGAGAGAGAGAGAGAGAGAGAGAGAGAGAGAGAGAGAGATGAGATAGTGAAGGAGAAACACAGGAGAGGTGACAGTGTTGGCCTGAAATAGAGGATCACAGATGAAGAGACGTTAGTGCTCTTGTGTGTGTGAGACAGAACATGTCTTACATTTTCACAGCGCAGATAGACTTCGTTCATGCCCTCAGGTGCTGGAATAAGGAGTCTGATCAGGAACTTCGAGGCTGCAATGTTGACATCTGGAGCCACCTCACATCCTGAGCACAGGACAGATATCAATGCAGCAGCCACTACTTAGTTATTACTCTGAGATTTAAAGGTTATTTTCACTGGGACGATAGATGAAAGGATAGATAAAAGACTCATAATTGCAAAAGACCAAGGCTGTGAGTCAGACCTGCGCTCATTACAGTCTGAATGCACAGTCCACACCGGAGGCAGCTGAGTCAGATTTACAGTCCAATTCCTGCATTAATTTGTCATCTGCATTAGTGTTGTATTATTTCTTAAATGTATGTTTAGCCTCTCAGTCCTGCAGTGATGCATAATACTGAAGTAGGATTAGTGATGACCTCACTTACACTACTCAGACAAGGGCAACCTAAATAGAAGCTCATCTCAGGCTTCTTAATCATATACGGAAATTTCAACAGATATATGTGTGTGTGTTAAGAGGACAAACTTGTGATTACAGCCCTTTTATTGATGCAGTGTTACATCACAATGTAAAGTACAGTATGTGGTAATATTGAGTGGAGAAGTAAACGTTGGATAAACTACTTGATCGTCACAGGACACCAAGACACCAATCATTTAAGATAAAGATGAATCAAATGAAACAGCACAATATACTCCATACCTTTGAGGTTAATCTGTTGAATTGGTTCTCCAATGCTCTCCTCTTTGCTCTTAAAATAGGAAATAGAGGTATCCTGGAACTTGAACCAGTATTGTTTATATCCCTTGAGGGTCAGTCTTTTTGGCCTGAAATATGGAAAACATGGATGCTTTATAAAATATAAGACGGTTGATTTCCCCTAAGGAAACCAGAAGCTCATGAGATTATTTTTCCCTCTACAGTTGTTTTCCCACTGCTATGAAACTCTCTGTGTACACTGCATGTCTTTGCCTTAATGGCTGCATTTTGTCATGTAGACTGAGTAATTAAAATGGAATCTCACCTGAATATCTTCAGATAGTCACTCAGCTCTGGAGCAGTCATATTTGCCTGGAGGAAACACAACACTTACAAAGATCAGTGAAATCCCTGATGTATCTACATTTTATTAATGTTAACAAGATCCTTAGAGGTATGTGCTGTTGGTAAACCACATAAATCCAGTCGATGTTGTCTACTCCTAAAGTGAAATTTTTTGCCCCAGTTAAAATCTTGACAGTTTCACTCCAGACAGAAATTTAGATTAAAATGAGCACAGGTAAGCAAGTGAAACTAACAACTACAACTAAAATTAGTACAACAACATGAGACAAAATTACATTTTTGAGGTACGCTTAAGTGTGAGTCATGATCTATGAAATGTCTCAATATCTCAACAGTAAGGGACTCAATCATAAATGGGAATATCTAGCACCACTGACCAGCAGCTCAGACGCCGAGCTGCTCTCCCCCTCCATCTTGACCTCCAGGGACTGCAGGGCTGATTCCAGGTCATCCATGGCCGCATTGCAGCTCAACATCTGGGGCTCCGACTGAGACACTTTGCTGATATGATACTACATGCCATTGTGTGTGAGAGAAGACAAAGATTAACCCAATAAATGAGAATACAACTATTATCTGGGAGACCTCAACGATTAAACATTTTGCCTCTCATACACACATATTTATCTATCATCAGTTTGTATACCTGCAGGGCTCCAAAGAGCATCATCTCTTCCTCGGTGCAGTCAATGTCCTCCAGCAGGATGGCCCACCGAGCCTGCTCATACAGCTGCGTGAGACGTACCATATCATACTGGAAGACCAGAGGAGAGCCCGGGCCAAAGACGAACAAGAGAGACAGAAGATAAAAGTGAATTTGAGGGAGTCTGGAACTGTTGCTCGTGCTGCCTGATATTATAATGACATAATTTGTTTCCACCTCTCGTACAGGAAATGTGACTAAAAGTTCTTTACCACAAAGAAATTGCCAGCACTGTACACGTCACATAAAACAGAAATACAATGAACATGACAACTTGTCAAGAACATTCAAATAAAAGCTACTTGATAATGTTAAAAATAAAATGACAGTGATAATACATAGTTACACAAAGATAAAAAAACAGAATACAGACAGGATAAAAGACAGAAATGAAAGACAGAGAACAAACAATGTATAAAATCATGTAAAAGAGGCACAGTAGTAAGTGTGAGCAAGCACTAAGAATGGATTAAAGTGAAGAGATATGTTTTAAGATTTCCTTTAAATGTATTTAGCAAGCTGGCTTCCCTGACAAGTGACTTTGGACTAAACGGTGATACTCATACATGTATAAAAAGCACCTGGACACACACAAACCTTAGGTTCCATATCATAGAAAGCAAAGTATTTAAAACGAAGCCAGAGACTGTCATTCGATTGGATGCCCTGCTGCATAAGACAACGTGATGAGTCCAACCACCTGAGAGCGAGAGAGAGAGAGAATAAATGAAGCTTTGATGTGATTTACATGTATCCATTACATGTGCTAATGTTCACTATGCATCTACACTGTAAATGTGTGTATGTTTGTCATACCTGCCATTGATGTGAGCCTTGTCAACGACACTGGCTAGGCGGTATTGCTTAGCTACAACCTCAGGGGCAGGGGGAGGCTGGGTGAATGACAGCATCTTGTAAATGGCCTCCATCTGGGGGGAATCAGCGAAATGAGCCGGCATGCCATTATACAAACAGGGCTGGGATACTGTAAAGTAAAGTGGGAGGGAAAATGGTCAATTTTCCACAAGGTAAATTTCAGTAGACTTGAGGAAAAAAATGTAAAAGTATAAAAATTCATGCAGCCAGATGGAAAATGGATATGGTTAAAGAGGTTTTGGACACAGTAATCAATCTTTTCTACCTTTCCACATTTCTATTCGCACACAAAACCTTATCATTAATATAGTAAAAATTGTAGCTATAAAAGAAATCTGTGGCATTTATGTGAAAAAAAAGAAAATATGCTGAGTGTGAGAATGAAGTGTTAATGAGTGTACCCGAAGTGAGGGGCACCTCGGTCAGGTCGTAGATCTCCACAGACGAGTTTTTATCTTTCTTCTTCTTCTTCTCCTCTACAGGCCGAAGGAGGGAGAGCTCCTCGGGGTGCCGGATGTCTGTGAATGGCAGTAGAAGTGACACCGTTCAATCTGATGCCATTATTCACCATTTAAATACAGGATGAGCCAAAACAATGAGATATTCACAAAAAGTCACAATGGTGGAAGAGAGTGGGATCAATGTGGAAAAGTCCAGTTAGCCCTGAGGATTATACAGGACAATAACATGTACGTTTCATAAACTATACTCATTATTAAAGTTTCCAGAGAACAGCAGTGGTGCAAAACCACTGTGATTAAGGCTTTCTGCTTCAAAAAGGTGACTAAATTGAATTGATATGAACTTATTTGTTCATGGATGTAAATGTTTAAATTCGAGGATGCTGACACAGTGTGTATTTCCCAATTCGGCAGCATCCCTATGCTACGTCATATATACAGGGAAAATGTTTTTATAGAATATGCTGACACCGTCAAGCATCCTGATAGGAATTCATAAACTGAACGCGATGTGTAAAATATCATGTCTCTGAAGTGCCTCATATTGATGGAAACTGATTTGGGAAAAGTCTTTGAGCCATAAAATGTGCCACTATTTACCACAAGTGGTATCACTTCCACTCATCCATACACAGATGGATGGATGGAATCACACTACCTTCATTGTCAATTGGGTCGCACGTTCTCAAGTGGAAGAAGTTATGGAGGAGGAGGTGTGGTGTAGCAAAGTAATAAGTGGGAAGTTTATTAAAAATTCTCCACCCACTCCACCATTTCAAAGCCTGCTGCTTCAGCCACAGCGTGCTTGTGGCTCTCCTATTAATTTCATTTAAATAATCTGCTGAATTGTCGGTTTGTTATAAATCAGATGAAGTTTCTTTCTTCCCTTGCAGGCTGCTTTTCTAGTCCTTCTGCTTTTCACTCTATTCTCACCCTACGGGGATTTCTGCAAAGGAATTGAGACCCACATGTGCCAAAATTAGACTGAACCAAAGCATAAAGCAGATGGTGAGCATCCTCCATTCTACCATTAGTGCGTGTGTTGTTGCAGCCAATTAGATGACAACATATTAATGAGACACTTTTACACATCTCTGAGCATAATTAGGCGGTGAACATCTATTACGGCGTTATCGTAATCAGGGAAGATGCAAGATGGTAAGTATTCTGGATAAAGAATGATAGAAAGAGACACTCACTGAGCATCCTGCAGATGCCCATCACTGTTTTGAAGACGGGGCTGGAGAAGGAGGCTCGGAGCCTCAGGGTGATACCGTTGGGCAGGCCCAGCCTCAGGGGTTTGTGCTGTGGCATGAAGAGCAACCGAGCGTCAGCATGGACGCCGTATTTCTCCAGACTCCACGCCGTCCGCAGCAGCCAGCACTGCTTCTGCTCCCACCACAAGGCATGGTCCGACCAGTCACACTTCATCTCTGCAGAGGACAGACTCATGGTCACACTTCATCTCTACAGAGGACAGACTCATAACTCACAATCAGAGCAAACTGTGACAGAGCTCCAGTTTATGATGTACCAGCACTGACCACAGATCTGCATTGGAGAGCTGAATAATAGTCGTGGCAGGCTGTAAGTCAAAGTATTGTCAAGAGCCTCCTGCTTGTTTCATTACTTGTGAAAATGTTATCCTTACTGTTAAAAAATAAAAAATTCTAAATCCACTTTAAAGTTATAATCCTTAACTTTTCACAGTTTTATACCAAATTTCCATGGTGTTTTTTTTTTCTTGTTTTTGTTTGTACAAGTAATTTGATTGATTTCTACTTTTCAGGTGCTTCGCTGAAAAAGATCTTTAATAAATGGTGCCTGACTTGACATTTCTGGGACAACGATTCTAGAAACAAATAAATCATACTCCATCTAGGGGTTTCCAGTTTGGGCAAACAAACAAAAAGACTGGTAGAAAAGATAAAATGGGATATAGAGAAAAAACTGAGGGTACACGAGTCTCATCTCCACCATTTAAAACAAGAAACCACATCAATCAGAGGAGGTTACAGTTACGTTCAAAAGCAACCGTTGTTCGAGAAAAGGTGGCGTCATTCACTTGGATGAATTTGTCTCACAATGCTTTGTTAATTTACAGTTACACATTTAATGATTCATTCTTTTCCTTTAGATGGCTGTTAATCCTTAGTCGTTCAAAACACTACAACAGTACCATGGATTAAGGAGTTGGGCACCTAACGTGATCGTGATGATTCCTTTGGGAGTGTCAATAAGTGACATTGCCTCACTGTGACAGTTATGAATCGCATGGTATCATGAGAGTGCTGTCATTATGTCCGTCAGAGAACCCGCCCCCACACACACAAAGTTAACAATGATCACTTTACAGAAACAACAAATGAAAAGAGAGGGACTCACGAGTTTTCTCCACCAACTTGAGAATAACACCTCCTACGTGAAGGTCAGAGGTCACACTGATGGTGAGAGGAGGGGCATCAAGTCCCAGGTCCTCCACTGTGACTGAAAGGTCCCAGGAAGCCATGCTGAGAGACAGCTCTGACACGGGAATGGAGAGAGTGAGAGAGTATGAAAGTCTCATTATTATTTTTGAAAACTTAACACACTGGGAGTGGTTAGAAAACATATTTTCACAGGTCAAAATGACAAAATACCACACTACCAGATGAAAAACAATATCAAAACTTTAAGCAATGCTAAATGGATATGATTTGTTCTGAACCACTTATCTCACCATCTCTTGTAACACTTATGTGTAACAGGATTTCACAAAAGCTAAAAGTGACAATTTTAAACCGAAATTATATTTTGAGCAGCACGCAACTTTAAAAATAGAAGAAGCGGCACCAAAAAGCACTAAGGAATTAGATGGTAGAGGACTAAAGGAGAGGACAGATAACATGTCAACGAGACTTCAGCCAATCAACTGTTTAACAGACGTGTTAATCCTCGTATAATTCCACATGACACTGACTAACAGTCCAGTCTGATAAACACTTCCTATTTCTGAACAATCATTAGGGACACACACTTCCGCTTTCTGGTCAGATATTCACCCATGCTGCATACGTGTTTGTGTGTTATTACCAAAAAGCTCTAAAAGTTATGGAGGCATGAGAGTGATTAACACATACTTTAAAGTTGTTACTTCAATAACATAGAAATACATGGCATATTATACATCTGGATGTCAATTTTTCTCTATAATTACTAGGAGCGCTTTTTAATATTAAACATTTACATGTAAGCCAGTTGAGTTCTTGCTGAGCACTGCATGTTGTAGCCAGAGGCCACATACACACAAGGTGCTTCCCTCTTTCTTTTCAATGCACATTCTCCTTTCTCAATCTTGCACACAAACACAGAAGCACACACATACTTACAGAGCGTACCGTCAGTCTCCTCTGTCCAAAGTTTTTTGGAGGGAACCCTTCGACTCTCAGTTCTCGGAGGAGCTCTCCTGGTTGTCTACGAAAAAGATGTTCAGCAGTCTTGTCTTTTACGGGCTTGGCAAGTTGTGGTCAGTGTAACTCTGTCGCTGCTGCTTGTGTCACTTCTGTTGAGAAAGGTTTGTTCCTTTTTGTCAGTTTCCGCCAGGCGGAAGTGAGAGGGGAGTTCAATTTTGGCTGACAGATGTTGATGCGTGTGTCATACAATGCTAAAGTGCGAGACTGGGGTGTTACATCAATAATTCATTTCGAATACTTTCATATTTTCCCTTCTTTTTTACAGTGCTATATTTTCATGAATGCCAAATTACAGACACACAGTGGATTATTGATAGTTTGTACACTATCACTGTTGAGTTATTTAAGAGTTTAGAGTTATTGAAGAAATTTGACTTTATAAATTTCATAAGGGTTGAGACGTAAGGTTGATTTGAATTCTTTCCAACATTTTTCCTTGAAGTGAAATTGTACAATTAAATGTGTAATTATATTTCAGATCTGGACGTTTATGAGTATATTCTGACTGTCTGAATTCTTGTTATATGATCACATTTCAACAAATTATAGCGCCAGCGGTTAATTGTTTGAACAGGACTTGAATTTGCTTTCATCAAATGGAGGTGATTTTATTTTTCTAGCATGTAAATATAATAATTATGAATAGAGAATGAATCTAGAATTGTGACTGTGCAGCCATCTTCTTTGATACCAAACCGTTCTCTTGACATTTTGACTACTGCCATGTGTAACTTCAATAACATTAACATTGAACGCATTCCATTTAGGTGTGGCTGTACTAGTACCAGAGCTGGCATATGAGTGGCTGTATTACTAATACATCTCAGCTTACTGAATGCATCAGTAATACTATTAGTTATGTGTCATCTCCTACTATGATGACACAGACAGTATAGCTACAGAATGGGATGCTTTAGTCCCGTAAAAATAAAACAAGTAAAAGATTTTATGTTGCTTTCCATAAAGGTCACTGTTGGATTTAGAAAAGAGCTAAGCCCTAACCTCCAATAAAACATCCAACCTGCCCTCATAGAGGGTTTATTATGAGGTTTATTGGCTTACAGCTTTATTATCCACTAGGGGGCAATAAGAACGTGTCTCGGGAGCCATTATATTGCCTTGAGAGGCAGTCGGTGCCGATAAGGACAACGCGAAAAGTTGCATAAATACACTATTTCATGCAGTGAGGATGTTAAATAGATTTTAATCAAGTTATGCCAGTTGTATAAAATACTGTATCCTTAATTATACGTTTGTATTTGTGTTTTGTTGGTCGGTTGCGTGATCTCGCGGGCGCTAGGCGTTTGACTTGATATCTTACAGGGGTTTATACTTTGGTTGATGTGGAAAATAGAGCAACGCCGGTCATAATGTATTCCAACCAAATCGTTTAGGTTTCATTTTCTTTTCATGTACTGCAACGATACAGTGTGATTGCGCTTTATAAAGTCTATACTTGTGTTACGGAAGGCTGCCTCTCCTGTAAGTGGTACATTCCACATGCATACGTCAAAAAGCGTTATCCTTTCCCACCCGAGATTTGACAACCGCGCGGGAAGCCCAGAATCGAAGCCAATACGGAAGAAGTATGCGTAACCCTCCCTAAAAGTAAACAAAACATATGAATATTTTTGTAGTTTTAAGAGTAAGAATTGTGATCATGTAGCATGAGCCTACATATATATCGCCTTATTTGTCAAAATCGAAGAAGAAATTAATTATTTCGCTATCACGTGACAGCGCGTGAACCGTCACATCCTTGTTGTCGAATCTCGGGTGGTGAGGAAAAAACCCCGGGTACAAACAAATATGGCACGCTGTGTTTTGTGAGTGACCGCGTCCATAAGAGGCAGTGAGTTCATATCGAAAACGAAACTTAACCACGGTGTCACTGATACGAGTCGCTGTGGAGCTTCAGTAACACGAATCGCCCGCGTGTGACACTGACATGGCACTTCAAATATCAGCTCTCTTTTCCCCTAACAGAGCCCTGCAACACGCCGGCCGTCTGGTCCGTCTCCACACTGCTGGTGTCAAATTCACACACATTCTCACTCCTCGGAGCCCCCAGGTGCTCGTCTCGGTCAGTGCGGGCAGGAAACCAACAACAAGTCTTCTCCTGGGCCATATTAACGCTGCACACCAGGCGAAGAAGTTTTCAACTGGCACTGCAGCACTTTGGACGTCGAGCCAGGGGAACGGCTCTTCCTCAGCCCGGGGGAGAAGAGGCTGGCTGGGTAGGGTCATCGGTGCGGCCCTCGTTGTGGGCACCGCCGCGGTGGTGCAGACTCTCCACACCGGGACGCTGACCGCCATGGCTCTGACCGTTAACCTGAGCTCTGCTGAGGAAGACTGGAAAAAAACTAAGGGTGAGAAAGGAAATAAGTTTCCTGTCACATGACCCTAACATATGTCCAGATGTCAGTCACTGCATTGTTATTCCACAAGTTCTGAACTTCAATAAACCTACATATATCAACTGTATAATATACTCTGGAGGTATGTATTAAGAAATATTTATAAAAGGACTGCAACATAAATATTCCAAACTCAGTTAGCTGCCTAACTTACTATGCACTGAATAATTGTTCTACTCCACTCTGTAAATGTGTATCATAATATTTTTACTGTCTGGATACAGTAAATCTAGAGTAGAGGAGCACCCTGTCGCTTGAGGGTTACAAAGACCATAAAGAGTAATGAGGTAACAATAAAGTCAGAGTACAGAGTCTCAGTAGTACTCTTTATTGGTGTTCATGTTTGAACTTTATCATGTTTCCAAACTGGACCCTCTTCAGTCAGTCTCAGATGACAGACGTGCACCGTTTCCCAATGAAAATAGATGCTTAGCAAAATGTCTTTAAATAGATTAACCTGCTTTCACTCTCTCTTCATAATCTCTTTAGCATTCTTGCTGTCTCAGTCTGTGGAGAACAGGCGCAAGCACTACAGGACTCCTACCTCTGTGCCACTGGATGACATCCCAGTGTGGACTCCCACTGCAGGTCAGCATACCAATATAAGTCCATGTCGCTTTCGCTCAGGATGGGGTTGCAGTGTCAGGGAGTTGTATTAGTTATTTTTGTCCACTGATGTCAGACTTTGTGTTTCATCTTGTATTTCTCAATATAACTAATATTTTACACAAATAATGGTCAGTTAAAAAATATAGTCACTTCTTTTGCTTTCTTTTCAGCTTTGTCCGAATAACACATTGAAGATATTGAAACAATAAAGTGCTCAATTAGAATGCATTAAGTGAGCGCATGCCACAAATTATGACTGCTTGTGTCAATGAGGAAGTTGAACAGGTTATCAACAAGACCACAATCAATCTTTACCTGCAGACAAACCAACAACACCATGGCCTGTTAGGTCAATTGATGTTTCATTCTTTTTTGCACAAGTAGTGAGTGTACGTGTCCACCGAGTTTGGTTACAATAGACTCATTCCTTTATGAGATAAAGCACTTTTTGAAGTAGGAGCCACGCCCCCTGAAAATTTGCAGGCAGTTATTGCAAAACGGTGAGATAAAACTCATTTGGCTTAGTCCAGTACAATTTTAGAGTAGTACAATTTTGTGACAATTGACGCAAAACTGTAGGTAGAGATAGAGATAGAAAAATTCAAAATGGCCAAAAATCTAGTTGGGCGCAATTTGGCATGGCCTTCATGAATGGATGCATTTTGATTCTATTACGCCAGCATGAAGCCAACCACCGTGTACAACTGTGTGTTTCTTTTCTACAGTTTTTGGTCACTTCTTGTCGAATTTTTATTTTATGTTAAATTTTAATTGCATTTGCTAATCACCAGATTGCGGTTTGATTGATCTTTTATGTATGTCTGCACGTTTGTCTTGACATCAGATGGACCCAAGCGGAGTCATTACCCCAGGAATGAAAAGTTGGACCAGAAGATTTCCCTCTATAGTGGTGACATCACCAAGTTAGAGATTGATGCTATTGTCAATGCAGGTAAGTGAATGAGTGAGAGTGTGTGCGTGTGTGTATTTGTGTTGTTGTCATCCAACACTCTGACCAAAGTGTCAGCTGTGGTGTTCTATTTTCAGGCCAGATCTAAACACTGCCACAATGACCTTCTCATAAAAATAAAATAAAAATTAATTTCATTTCATTCAACTTCTGATAAATTAATGACTGTACGTCATTCCTTATTTAACAGAACTATGATTCTGTAGGGCAAAAATATACTGTGTACAAAAATATGAAAAAGGATGACTCGAGGACTGATGCTAATTTAAGGTAGCATAAATTTACCACCCTTTATGGTGTTTACACTATGATAAGGGTTGTGTTTTATACAGTGCATGGGAGGCAAAACCATTTGCCCATCCATGCTTATCTTTATGTAAATAAAACGAGCTCAGTAATACTAGGTTCTGCGATTGAATCTATGGCGGTTACAAGTTCTCAAAAAGACTATATCTCTCTCACGCACACACAAAAAACAAACAAAACAAAAACAACAATCCAGCCACAAAAGTGAACAGCAATGACAGGATGATTTTATTTATTTATATATATATATATATATATATATACAGTATATGTCTATATATATATATATATATATATATATGTATACAAACATATATATGTATGTATATATGTATGAACCTGTAATTGTTTGGAGATATTTTGTTCTTGCATATTGTGAAGGTGGAGATGTACGGTATTTGTCTATGTAACTCATAAACATCCTCAGTTCTGCATCCCAGCAGTAGTGTAGTTGAGGAACTACTATATGTGAACAGTAGATGGTGCCAAAAGCTAATCAATTTAATAACCCTTTTCGCACATGGCTGTATAGGCAATTCAGGTAAGAAGTATCTGAAGGGCGACACGTTGGCCTGATGGTTAGCACTGATGCCTCACAGCAAGAGGGTTCTGAGTGTGATACCCTGGGCTGACCTGGGTCGACCCTGGTCTTCGTTGTATAGAGTTTGCATGTTCTCCTTGTGTCTGTGTGAGTTTATTCTGGGTACTCTGATTTCCTCATGTCCAAAGACATGCTGCTTCGTTGAATTGGAGTATCTAAATTAACAGTAGCTGTGAGTGGGAGTGAGACTGAGTTGTCTGTCTCGGTGTGTCTGCCCTGTGATAGACTGGCAACCTGTCCAAGTTGCACCCCACCTTTTTGAGGCTCCAGGCCCACCAGGACCCTTACTTGGATAAGCGGTATAGATAATGGATGGACTGATGGATGGATGGATGGGTATATCTGGAGGGTCAGCGAGACCAACATGTCTAAATGATGCTGCATGAGGCATTACATTATAGATTTCAGTGGCTGAAAACTGTGGTAGCTCAAAGAGAATATCTTGATCTTTGACTCAGATTTATGTGTGGGAAATGCGTGTGCATTTGCATACCTTAGTGTTAAGTAATCGTGTGTGCACAGATAATTATTTTTTCTCTCATTGTTGGCATGGGGACAATGTCGTGTTAGAAAATGTGTTTTACAAGCACTTTTACAGAGTTGCACGATGCAAAGTGTCAAGGAGTTAACAAGAGAAAAGTGCTAGTAAAGTGTCGTTTAGCAGAGAGGACAAGGGAAGGTGAGGGAGGGGGACTAAAAACACAACACAGCCAGGAAACACAAAGAATTAGAGAAAAGGAAAAATGAGGCAGAGAGTGAACACAAAGTAGCAGCAGGCTTATATTTAAAAATCTCAGACAGCATTGCCATGGCAACTAGAAGGTACCCAGTACCCGCAAGGGGCAACAGTTTCAGATCGTCCTTCGTTGTAACTGCTCGGCTGGTCAGCTGATTGAATCTGTAGTCATTTTGTTGACTAAGCAGATGACTTTTTAATTCAATGACTGACTGAAGGTGCCACCAGGATAAAACAGATACATGAAAGGACATCGAGGGAGAAAAGAACAATTAGAGAATGCTTGTTAAAACTCTCCTGTAGTGTATCTAACAGGATATCAGTGCCTCTGCTTTTTACCATGCAGGCTGGACTTTGGTGGATTTTTGCTGTGAAAGGCCTTGAAGCATCCTTTAGCCCCTAAGGCTGCAAACATTCAATTGAAGCCAACTGTGGCCAATTATACGCTATACTTGCAGACTAGTGGGTAGGTTGTGGCGAGAGGAGGGGGGGGGGCTTCCAAGCCTGGCTGGGTGAGAAATCGACTGCAGACATACACACTCGCATGTACACAGATGTGCACACACTTCTATACGGGGATGCACGCACTATCTTGGTCTTTGAATGAACAGGTGCAAACTCGCACACCTCCCCACTCGGCTGCCTCTTCCCTGCTCCCACCCTCTGTCAGCACTGATCGATCAGGTAAGCAGAGGGGCGTTGCAGGAGGCTTGGCCGCCGCTGTTTGTCGTTTGCGTCGGTCTCAATAAAGATTGGATTTACAGTAACGCTGCACTCCTCCTCCTCATCACCACGCCCCCGTCCCCCTCCACCATCCTTCCACACTTTTACAGCCCCTTGCTCCTGCTCGCCCCTATAAAACACTACAAACATAAAAACCCACAAGCACTTAAGAGCCGTCGTGGTGAGGCGGGGGGAGGAGATGGCAGGCAGAAACATCCTCCTCTTTACACCCCTCAATCACTCCGTCCGGAGAGGGAGAAAGAGATGGAGGGGAGGATATATTGTCTCTGATGGGCTTGCTGATTAAGATAGATTGTGCAATGAAATGTCGTTGGAGTGATGAGTTCTTAGAGTGTGTATATGTGTGCGACCTTGTGTGTGTGTGTGTGTGTGTGTGTGTGGATACAATGTCTCAAGTAAGTAACTTTGCATTAAAACCTTTTTTCGAATTGATTAAATGCAAATTTGCTGAGCTCTACTGAGCTGCATTTTTTCCTTACAAAGTTTTATTCCTCTTTTCCATCTCAGCACATACTCCTCAGCTGCCACAGTGTTTATTGTGTTTGACATTAAATGCCATTTGCCCAACTATTTCACCACATAGAATTGAAACTTATTTGAAAATATTTTAAAAACTAATGTGATAAGTTGCCGCAGTATTTATGTGTAATGTGTGTGTGTTGTTTTTTTTTTTTTGTGGCACTAACTGCGTGTGAGATTAAATGCTGCAGCAGAATCTGCTGATAAATATTTCAGCGTGGAACTATTAAAAAACAACAACAAAAAAACTGTAACAAAGAGTAAGTGACACAGACTATTTTAGTCCTTAGAGCTGAATTGCTTGTCATCATCAATCACAACCTGAAAGTCTGTGGGTGTAGTATTGGATGTGTGTATTGCACATTTCTGTGTATGGAAACTAATTGCATCTCTGCATGTAGCCAAAAGGAGATGAAATTTTTTGAATGTGTGTTTGAATGTCTTCAAGTTGTGTCTGTAGTGTGGTGCATTTGTGTATATTTTTTTGTGCATGTTTCTGCAACTTCTCCTGTGTCACATGGTCTCTGCTGTAGGTCAGAGATAAAGCTGTTGGTTGGTGCAGGAAAGCACTCACCGTGGCAACAGCTGACAGATACAAGATTAGAGTGAGTAGTTTTCTGTTCCTGGCCTGCAGGTGACACACATGGGAGAGAGAAAGAGAACTTAACTGTAACTTCCTGATAGCTAACCAAGTTAGAAAGAAAGCATGGATGGATAGATGATAGGATGGATAGCAAAGGCATTATATTCAGGGAGACGTGGGGATGAAGGTATAGAGAGGCATGAGGCAGGGGGAGGGCTTCAGTGCTTCTTACCAGCTTCATCTAAATGTGGGATTTGAAGTAAGGCAGCACTTTGAACCACATTTATTAAAAAAAAAAAAAGCAGGACACAGTGGTTCACAAGGGGAATAATATCTTCAAACTGCACAAGAGAAATTTGAGAATACAAACAAGCTGATTTTGATCAAGCATGAAGCAGATGTGAATAATTGGTCTATCAAAGTATTAAGAGTGCATCAGTGTATAATGAACAATAGTAAGCACTGGTACATGCAAAGAAAAGTCAAACGACATCTACGTTCTAACCTGATGCCCACATTAATACCAGCAAGTGAGTGAAAGAAAGTCCATGACACACTCGTGTTTGCAGGTAGAAAGGGCACAACAGAAAAGTCCCAATATCAGCTTAATTTTTCATTATTTCAATGTTATGTGTGAGGGTGGATTCTCGGGTGAGACATCAATAATTAAACATCTGTGTTTCTTATAAACTTGGATGCTTCCATCGGGTGCAATATGAATTCACCAGAGCAGCAGAGCATCTTTTATTGATTTCCGAGAAATCCATGGTCGATGATGGCCGATAGCTGTAAGTGGGGCCTGGAGTATGAAGGGCTGTTGCGAAACAGACAGGCATACGGACGCAGACAGGGGGACAGACAGTCAGTGGGGTATCTCGTCGATAATCTGGAGGAGAGAGGGATAATACAGGCAAACCCTTGGCTCTGCAGGTAGAGCCCTTTACATGAGAATTACCCTTTGGTGTTCCACTCCTTCTGCAAGGCTTCACTGATTCTTAGCTGGCTTTGTCAATAAGGCTTAGCACCAAAATCAGCCTGGCAGACATCCCTGCTTTAGCCACGCTGCTTGAATCTGTATGGGAGATTGTCAGGCCTGCCTCCTTCCAAATAGGCGCAGGACGACAAAAATTAATTCTGAATTTTCACCCGGGCCTCATTCTGTTTGGCTGGAGTAAAATCGGACACGGGGTGAGGAAACGTGCGTTGTGCTTAGCTACTTCATAGGGATTTTCCAGGACTGGGCGAAGGATTAAGGGATTTTTTTTCACAGATCTGCTTTGACAGCCATGGTATCTACTTCAGTTTGTTTTAAGTATCTACAGGCAGTGATTATTAAAGGATTATGAAGTCTGACTCATCTGTAGTATCTACTTTCTTCTGTGCCACTGATGTTTTCATAGTCACATGTCATCCAGGCCACTTTATCTTCGAGTCACTTATCTGTAGTCTTAATCAGGGGAGGCAGCTTGTTGTCACCCATCCAGCCTCCGTCGCAGTCACAGCGGTCTGAAGAAGTGATGGAAAGCCCAAAACAGAGATACTCTTCACACCGCTGAGGTCCCACAGGTTCTCTCTTGCTCTCCCTGTTTCTCTCTCTCTCTCTCTCTCTCTCTCTCTCTCTCTCTCTCAGATCCCTAAAGCTGTTGTCAGCTCCTCTTAGGACTAGCTCATATTGCAAGATGCAAAATGTCACACCAAGTTTGCCATCCAATACAGATGCCCCACATCTGTAGAAAGCCTCAAAACACAAACTATAAACTGTGTGTGCTTCCACACACTGAGTGGTTAAAGATAGACTTGCTTGGTAAATACAGCTAAATTTAAAATCTTTGACTTGCCAACACCCCTAAGGTTTTCATGACACATTCTGTGAAGCTTGATTTACTTGAAGTCATAATATTTATCCAGAAAGAAAAATTCATTCTGACATTGGTATTATGATACCGGTTACTGATCCCCTTAGTACTGCAGTCTTCTCCCAACTGTAGTAACAGCCCTTGTTTTCTTAGGGTTTAGTTCCTATAGCAGTATCCCCACTGTGCTGACTTAGTGTTTTGTGAGGTATTGCTAATGGACACTTCCTCACAATATGACTGTCAAACCGTCTTTACAAACAAGCACTTACAGACACAAATGGCTAATGCTGATGCTGCCCGAGTTTCAGTGTAAACACGATGTGCTGTCAAAGCTCAGTCCAACCATGAGCAGCTCTCTACCGTCTACAAAACCAGCACAAATGACCATGGTGTGCCAAATGGAGATATTAACCAGTAGTCAGTGTTTTCAGCGGAAAGAGGATTTGCTCTGCAAGAGCTAATAAAAGAGCGAGAGAAAATCCATGTGAGTGTGTCTGTTCCGTATGAGTTTTAATCAGTAAGGTCAACAGTAAGTATTGGCAGATTTTGGCAGGGTTGGGATGCTTGTGTACATGAAATATTTTAATGTTGACACTGATTCTGAAAAATTCAGAGTATATCATTTCTGAGCTGCAAAGTTTTATGGAGTGTAGTAGAATTGATATCTACTGGGGGCAATCCAACTTTTTACAGGTTTATAATATCCTTTAGTCATTGTAAATGCTCTAGATTTGATTTTAAATATAGAAATGGTTCACTACAAGTGCAAGTATCATTTATTCACAGCCGTTGTCAGCAGTGTGAGCATCTGCACCTCACTGCATTTAAAGTTTAAACATGGCTGCCGTCACGATGATAAACGGCGTTAAAGGTTTTCCTTCATTAATGGACACTGCACACACTGACGGTATGTCTGTGAAGGATCTTTATACACTTGACACTTAGAAATGAAAAATCTAATTTGGATCGGTGAAGCAGCCTGTTGATATGGATTCGTACCTCTGGAGAGAAAGCCAAGTATAGACACAGAGCGCATTGCATCATATTGTGAAAACCCCACCCACCTGAGGAGAAAACACTGCATCTCCTTCCAGTCAGCTGAAGCTAAGAGCACAGATATGCCAACAAGTTGTTGTTTGATGTGATGCACTGGAGCTAAAAACTCAAGTGGATCTTTATCAAATCCACAGAGCTGCAAAACACAGCTGGCAAGAGGACAAAAGAGGATCTGTGTAATTCAACAGTAACTGGCAGTAAGAACGGATAAACTGTGTGATCCTGACACTCCATATGTTCATGTGTGCAGCAGGCGTTTTGTTGCAATTCAGTGAAATAAGTTATCCAATTGTATGTTTAAGGATAGTTGAGTGTAAATAATGCTGAAGCACTTTGACAGTCCTCTATTCAGGGCTTCTGTTTCAGTGATCACTTCTGGCCATTCAGTGGGATGTTTCCTCCAAGACACGACCAGCGTGGTCCTTTGTCATCATTCAATCATTCAATCACTTATGTGTGTTTTTTGCCGTTGTTTGTTGTGCATCCTGCCACACAATAACTTGTTTGTGAGGAGACCAAAAAGAGAAGGAGGCACCGTCGCACAATACAAATCAATGGAAGAAGATGCAGTGTTTTCCACTCTGGTTGGGCGGGACTTATTTATGCACTGACTATTCCTCCTTAAGATTCAATAACCCTTGAAATAGTTGTACAAATGACTTAATTTATTACGACCTACTCCATTGAAATGCCAAATTCGTGGGCAATTTTCATCTTTCATCTTACTTTTTAATTTCATTTTCAGCTGGCATTTATTCTACAGGGTATAGCTATTAATTAACCTGTAATGGTAGCATAAATGTAGACACTTGTGCGTCAGTGTTCTTGAAGCGATAGCGTCATGTCCGTGTCTCTACGGGTTGAGTTTTGTTGCTCCTATAAATTGGCTGCTGTATGAATTTAGGTGGTGCTTTTGCTCTAGTTTTGTAGTCCATTTCGGTCTGAGTTAATAATAGTCGGTTGGGCATTTGGGCAGTGACATAAATGCGTGCGTGCTCTCACATTGTAGTCTTTAAGGTTCAGTGTCTACGTTTCCTGGAGATGCTCCAGTGTCCAGTTTTTCTGTCAACTAGAAGGATGAAGGAAAACGTTAGCTGCTTCATGTTATTTGTGTAATCTATAGTTTTTCCTCTCCCATCCCCCTCCTTTACCTCCGCCACGTCCATTTAGCCATCATCGCAGGCCTGTGACCTGACAGAAACAAGACATTGGCATTAACCAAACAGGCTGCAGTTTATTGCTTCAGATTGATTTACACCCTGACATTGAGAAGTTAACACACCCTTGGAGAGTTAATCCCTAATGTTGTCCGGTTCAGTAAATAAATGGAAAAAAGAAAAGCAAAACTGGAGGAGTTTGCAGAAAAGCTCATTCGTGCTAATTATTTTTCTCCCACCCCTCCCTTGTTAAAAGCCTTCCCACCCTTCCGATCAATCGCCACTTTAGCAGGGAGGAAGGGATGGAGGAAGTGCGAGCCTCATTAGCCTGATTGGGCCGATGTTGAAGATGGAGAGAGATGGAGTGAATAAGGGACTTAAAGAGAAAAGGAATCCGCTTGATCATCAGCACTTGGCCCATCACAACTACGGTCATCAAGGCAAGTGCGGCGGTTTGTTTTGCAGCGATGCGCCTCCTGCTGGGCCAGGAGATGAGATCCTTGGAAGGCACCTGGGCTGAATGGAAAGGAAACGCTGGAGTTATTTCTCTTATTGTGGGATATCTAGAGATTATCTGTGTCACAGCTTATCCCCAGAGAGCCCTCAGAGGGAATTTGACTTTTGTGTAGTGTGGTAGAGAGGCTTCACACTCAGACTGACTGACTAAATGTGAACAGCCCTCTTGATAATGTATTTTGAAAGCCTAGAGCACTTAAGGCAACTGTATATTTCAGACCAAGTAGAAGTTTCAAGTCAAAAGTCATCTTTGTACAGGGGCCCAAAGCAAATTTTGTCTTTTGTTTTCTACGTCTGATGTTTCCCTTCTGAGCATAAACGAGACCAATACTGTATCACGTGACTTGTTTTCAGCAGTTAGAGGCCAGTGGGCACAGCCGGACTTTTTGGTTTCCTTTCTGCCTCTTTCTACCTCTTTCTTTGGCTGTATCAGTCTAAGTAAATAGACTATCTAATAATCTAAAGCCACCCCCAGTTTCTCTCTCCATCACTCGTCAGCCTGTATGTTTTTTTTTAGCTACGCATTTGCTATACTGACTATACTTTTTTTATTTTCAGTCTGGTTCTCTGAGGTTCTGACAGTGTGATAATAAGGCACAGATTGTAATGCAGTCGGCTCTCAAATGTGTGTATTCACTCCATGTATAGGTCAGAGTTCAATTTTCTGCGCTGACACTTAATGTACTAGAATCCCTTATTATGTCTGTAATCCTTTTTGCATTCCCAATTCCTTATAACAATAATAGTGCACTTGCTGCCCTTTTTTATAAAAACATTAGTTTCAGTGCCAGACAAGTAATCAGCCCGGCATTAAGGGCTTGGCTGTGCATCCAAAATCATCATCTCTCTGGCTCCTCAAGGCAAACAGGCAACTCCAACAGTGGTTCCAAAAATGAAGGCTCAGTAAGCAGCGCCGCCCCCATAAAAAGCCCCTTTTAATGAGTATATCATCATTTACTGATTGATGTGTTTCAGCGAGACATTTGACACAATCGCATTTCACTGAATCGGCCGTGCAAATAATCGAAACTAGATGTGAGAGACAATAAGAAGGAGTGTAAAAAATTAGATATGGCAATTAAAAGCACATCGGGGGAAGATTATCCTCATTGTACGCCGTGTTCTTTGAATAATAACGTAGAATCCAGCCAGACAATGAGCCTCCATCTTCTCTCATCTTTATAATCATAGCGGCGTGAACAAAGTACAAAGGATCTATCGTCGTAACCTTCAGAACTGACTTTACACGAACCCAAAGTCCTCTTCCCTCCTTGCTCCTTTCTCCAGCAAATACGAGGGCTCATTATTGTGTATTCACATAATGTGTCACATCACACGCAGACGCGTCGTGAGTGCAGGGAGCACACACAGCAGACACTGCATGCAATTACCATTTTGTAATTGCGATCTATCATGCGTTGTTGTGAAGTGGTGACCGATGTGAATGCTGGCGGCCTGGCTGTATTATCAGGGCTTAGGAGATGACAAGACTATTTATAGGGGATATTTATCCACTTGTTCTGTTGTTGGCATTGCCCACGGATGAAACAGGCAGCCTCAGTGAGAGGCGGACTGACAGGCAGGTTAATCAATCAGACCAGATCATTTAGCACAGTATGGTGTGGTGCTCACTAAATGTACTGTCGGTCTTTGAGTTGCTTTTTCTCCTTTGTACAGTTTGTTAAATTGCTGAGTAGAGAGAATTGGTTGTACCTTGAATAGAAGGCCTTTATTGTCACTGACATGAATTATAGATTTGACTGACAGGTAAATGTCATAATCATGCATGCAGCAGGCACTGCATCTTACATTTGGTCCGCTCATGGTTATCAGCCTCATCAGTGTACCAGAACTTTTTAAATGGTAAATTTAGTAGGTGTGTGTCAAGTTAAATGTCCACCATAAGATTTAGAGTCACATTTTTTAATTTCTAATGCAATTTTATCTTAAATGTAGTTTTATCTTTAAATACATGAAGCTGCTACCTATCTATTCACCCTTAATGAATTTAAATGTCCAGCAGCACTCTGTGTGCAGGACCAGGGTTGGATCGCTGTTCACTGTATGCCATCTTCAGGTAAGTTCTAAATTATTTAGTGTGCTTTCAAATTCATCCTGTTTTGACTGCAGTGTGTCTGTCAGTGCTGAAGAAAAGCAGAGTCCGTCCTCCAGAGAAATCACAAGTTGCCATAACTACAAGCGTAGACGTCTCTGCGGCTCTGAGTGTAGCCCTGGGGAGGTGGGCACCAAGCCGGCCCTCAGTCAAGGCTGAGGGCCCTGGAAGAACAGATCTAGCAGGAGGCCTGAAGCGCTTCTTACTCACAGTTGTCTCTCTGCAGCCTGCCCATGTATGTGGGAGATAAAACTGAATGCCTGATGATTTATCTCTTCATGTGCGGAGAAGGCGTTCATCAATAATGAATTTAATGTCAGCCTAGGACGGTTATGAGGTGAACAATACATAGACAGCTTATGGGTATAATTGCTTTTAATTTAGTCCCATTTCAGATGCTCTCTTTCCCAACAGCGAGGTTACTTAACGTTGTTCTGCAGATTCATAGCTCAGCTGGGTAAAAAAAAAAGAAAAAAAAAAAGAACATAAAGTTCACCTAGCCGAAAGAATGTGGATGGTGGACAGCTGCTATTCATTGGCAAGTAGTTCCTCCTGACACGCTTGTCTCAGTAGATGAGTCTTCTTGTGTCACCAAAGTCGCTTCCTGCCTGATAGACAGCCTCATTCATACTGTTGTTAGAATCCCCCAGAGGCCGTCCTTGGTTGCTCTACTCCTTGTTCCACTTATATTGTCTCCATCCATTGAGAATCCCAGACCACAGTTTAATGCTTTGTTATTGTTGTTGTTGGATCATTTCATCCCTCCAAGGTTTTTCCACTGCTTCTGCAGTATGTGTGTGAGAATTGTGTCGGTGTTTGTTGTAGCGCTCAGCGGTGGGTCCTTCGGGATTTGCAATCCCCCATCACACCAAGGTGTACGTGTTTGTTTTCCATTGTTTGTTTCTAGTAATTCTGTCTACAGGCACAGTTAGAAGATACAGACTTTTAAAATTGATTTAGGATTCAGATTTTACACTTGGGTTGAGGTGAAGATTACTATCTGGGGCTGGTAAATAACTACAAATCAGTGAAATGTTCTTGCTGGCTTAACACTGTCAATTTGTGCAGGCTTGTTTGAGATAAGGCTCTTTTGAACGCATACAGGCAAGCATGTGTGTGTCATCTCTGCGCTACCTTTCTATTTTCGTTGCCCTACGAGATCAATCTGCAACGTGAGTTTTCATACAGTTTACTCAAATTTATTATAAATTCTCTCTTTCAGTGAATGATATCTGAAATTGTAAGGAGAAAGTGTATTCAGTCCAGCTGGAAGTGAAAATGTTTTGTACTGTATGTTGATGTTGTGCAAACTGAAATGCAGAGTATGTATACTGTAGATTTGTTTTATACTGTCCATTTTTGTTAAATAAGCTTAGTGCTGACGCTGATACACTGTAGAGTAATGTCATCGTCTAACAAAATACCAAGCACAGCATTAAAAGTCATAATAGTAATAATAGTAATAATAAGATCATTTAAAAGGCAAAGCAATTGAAAATGTGAACCTACTGTCTCACAGACAATCATGGTTAATGTTTTTGTTCATGTTTATGCTGTTTTATAAAATTCTAAACGTAAAAATAAATGTACGGACCAGTCTATTTTATGTAGTTTTTTGACTACAGTTAAACATTAAAATTTCATGAGCGTAGTCTTTTAATTTTAGAGATATGTATTGTAATATATATTTATACTAGGGGTGTAACAATTCATCAAAACAGACACTCACAGTTTAAATTGCATATACTATTAAATTATTCTGTCCGAAGAGAAATATGTATCCACTGGCATGTGTGGGATTGCTGGTATCATATATGTAAAAATCAGCACATTTACATCACCGTATTGTTCTGAATATAAGACGTCCCATTTTTCGAGACTCGTTTTTGGAAAAAGACAGTTAATTAATTCACAAAACTTTATTTGCACTCACGGCAAAATTATGAGTGTAGTTGCTGTCAACTCAAGTACTTCACTGTCTCTCCTCTGCTCCGTTGAGCTCCGTGTGTGTGTGTTTGTGTGTGTGTGTATGTCTAGTGCAGCAGCCCTGAACTTCAGTCTGACCAGACATGACAGCAGTAGACAGTAGAGACTATGATTTTTCATGTTATTTACCTCATTTATGTGCACTTGTTTTATTTCAGGGCACTGTGAGACTTTTCATTGTGTTTTGCGGTCATTTATGGTCGCTCTGAGTGTGTGTATCGGGCTGCCGCGACACACACTGGGAGCTTAGATGCTATGTTACCGTAACCTAGAAGAAGAAACCCCGTTTTATATTCTGACCGTTCAATACAGTACTTTTTCTTGTCCTGGACTCCCTTACTGGAGTAACTCTTCATTGGAAATGTATTGTAACAGCGCACTGATTTTATTTTACACAGATTTAATTTTTGGCTGATTAATTATTGCATCGACTTTAATTCATTGTATCGTATCATATTGCTCTAAATGAACCATTATCATCCTTGTATCTTATCACCAACCATATAGCGTGATGTGTATCATATCGCTGTTGAAACACTCCAATACATATACATACAGTATGTACATGTGTATTAATATTTGAGATGTAATATCATTCAAGCATGTCTGAGGAACTGGCTCTCAGCCTGTTTTCTTGCAGTGAAAGAATACGCTTTAAACCTAACAGATTTGTTCTTGGTTTTCTGAGATTACACCTTTTTGTTGGGTGTTGTATGAATTGGAATAATTATGTGACTCTGGACATTGACGCTGGATAATGGGCTGAAATAGTGAGTGGCCTCAATAATCACTGAAAAAAGAAAAAAAAAGAATCAGGGCATCGTAATTAACAGCACAGACGTGGACATACTGCTGCGGTAACATTTACAGTATGAGTGGGCGGGCAGAGTCACTCACACACACATAATTATTCTGTATACACACATAATTATTCCGTATACTTCATACGTACGTACCTAAGAAGACAATTTATTTTCATCTATTTTAAAGGCAAAAAAACCCCACTATATATGTATATGTAGTATATTTTTTCTGATTCGCCTTCCATCACAAGCAGTCGCTCTAAGATGGACACTTATACACTCCCCCGTTCGTTATATTGATCCATGCTTACACAAGCATTAGCACTTACTTTGAATGTGAGGCATGTCTTCACCCAAAGACAAGAGCGCAGAGGATAAACACATTCATACAAACGCAGGCACACTGGCACATACAATAACTCAATGTTTACACGGTCACAGAATTCTGACAACCAAACTTCGCAGCATGAAAACACGTCTTCTGCTGGAAATGAACTGGGGCGTACGGCGGCTGATGTATTCATCCAGTGTGTGTGATTTAACAAGGTCCACTCTTGCTCATCATAAATCATATTAATAATGTGACGTCCCTATTGATTTTTATTTTCTTAAGCAATCGCGGTTTATTATTTGATCCAGCCAGCCCTTTGTTTTGGATTTAATGAACCCCGCATAGACACACACGCAAAAAAGACACACCAAACTGCTCTTCCTTTTACAAGTCTTTATTCGTCTGTGTAGAAAAAAGACAACAAAACAGTAAATGGATTAGCACTTTGCACCCATTTTTATGTTTATACATCACATCCGAGGGTGACCTTTTAAAAGAAAAGCATTTCTACACAGAATCAAAGGAAGCTTCGGTGCTCTTAAAAAGTATAAAAGAAAAAAAGCAGACAAAAAAACCCCAACCTGGGGCTCCTCTAATATTACTGCTACACAGTAAAACAGGTTGGAAATAAGGAGAGGTACTTAAAGAGAGAACAGATTTAAACACAGGCTCTATCTAAATCATCCCCCCTCCTTGCCTCCACTGCCTGGTTCTTTATTTTTCGCTCTACTTTCTTCTCTTCCTTTTCAAATCTCTGGCTGTTTGTTAGTAGTGACATGTGTTTCCTTTGAATCTCCTGCTCTTTAAAGCATATCAGGTTACTGAGAGGCAGTCAGACAGAAGGTGCTGCCATTTTTTTCTGTAGTGTATATGTGTGTGTGTGACTGTGTGTGGGTGTGTTGAACTGCACAGTGTTGCGGTCAGGCTGTGATCGCTGTGAAAAGTACTGTGTCTATGCTGTACTAAGGCCTATGAAACTCGCAAAAGGGACCTACGAATGTACTCTACTTGTCAAATTGTATCAGATTTACTCATCAGCATCTCAGTTGGATTTAATCATTATGAAAGAAATTGTTAAAAAATCTCATAGTTTTAGGTTTCCCTAACATACAAATGAAAACCATGGCAATGTCGATGAAATAGGAGAAAATTTCAGCAATAGGACCAGGACACAATTTGAATCTCACCAACACACCTTTACCTTTACTTTCTTTATTATTATCATCATAAAAACTAAGCCTGTGTCATTAACTTGATAAATACATTATTCACAAGGCATTTTTGAAATTATGAGTCATCACGGGCGCACAAAGCACGACAGTAGCAGCAGCGAGAATCCTGCTCTGTGTTCATGTGAGTAGGTAACGATTGAGGGGATGGGGAGTAGAAAAAAGAAGTGGAAAATGTGTGCGAAAGAAGGCAAATACATGGATATTAGAATGTAAGACTTTTGTGGTAAATTGTTACCGTAACGTGTGTTTTCCTGCTCTGAAGGGCCATATAGTAGAGTGTGAATGTGTGAGTAGACTAATAATGTTTGCAGCATGATTGATGATTCATTGAGTCACGTGGATTTAGTCAAGTTACTGCAAAATTAAACCTCAGATGAAGCAAATGTAATCCACTGCAAAAAAAGCACTGCAACACCAACATGGATAAGCATAGAGAGTGGAAGGAAAGACCTTAAAAATATATCAATTAATTTTACCATTAAAAAAACAATTAACTACACAAAACATGCAATTAAATTTTTGAACCCTCACAAAAAGACTGTAGTATTAGAAGTAATTATGATATGTATGATTTATTTTGTTTCAATCGATGTAGCAATATATTCATACGGATAGAGCACAATAGGAGTTGGTCACATGTCCAATATTTTAATGATGTTTTACTTTTCTTCACTGATTGTCTTGCCTGTTTCTCGTCGGCCTATTGACATTACTAAAATTGTGATATGTGACACATATGGGGCCTGTGTTTTGATTTAGGTCCATAAGACCACACATCAAACCAAACGAATGACCGAATGAATGTAAATCTTTGATCACATGTAAGTGTGCAGTGGGTTCTCGCTCTGTTTTTTGTTTTTTTTCTGGGTGCAGTAGTGGATGGTGTAAAATGTTATGGGATGATAGATCATTTAAGTGGCCTCCTTTTTCACTCATTCATGGTCCCCAACCTTTTCCCTTTGTCTGCCTTTTCACCTCCTGTCACTGCATTTGTCGTATGCATCTTCATTTTCACTCAACATGCTTTCTTCTGAAGTCATATCCCGTCCTAGCTCTCTGCCCCGAGCCAACACACCTCTCTCAGTATCTTCTTCTCCAAAACATTCTCCCTCTCTTCTTGTCTCATTTTAGACACTCTTCCCGCATCCATTCATCTATCCATCACCCCCATTCTCTCTTTGCCTCTTATTAGTCTCCACATGATGTGGTTTGTGTCTCTCGTCTCTGTCAGAGCTGTTATCACTGCTGTCAGCTCCCTTGGAGAGAACAAAGTCGTCCTCTGCTCACAGCACAAAAAAGACACAAAAGAAATAAAAGAAAAGAGCCTAAGCCAAAAAATCAGGAGAAAGAAGGCAAAATTGAAAAGGAGGGGAGAAACCCAAAGGAAAGCACACATCCTTTCATGTCAACCATGATGCATTGTCATCTGTGGGTTATAACATCCATCGATTTCTCTCTCTGCCATTCCTTTATCTACACAGCACAGAGCTTACTGTTGGTAGGAAGATATGATAGCTATCTCTATACACATCAAGTGCCTTTTCCTCATATTATAAATATATCTCCTGCTAAATCAGCTAACCCTATATCAACCTCAAATAAGTTACTGTGTATTATTATGAGCTGAGAACAGTAGGTTTGAAAGACACAAGAGATATCCAAAAGAGAAAATGTAACAATTTATAACCATAAGTAGCATTGAATCAAGGGTCTGTATAATATAATATACAGTAGCAAATTGTAGGAGGACTGTTACTTCTGACATTCAATAGCAATGTCCAAACAACAAAGCTGAATCAGTCTTTTCTACTTAGCAAACAATCAGAATTGAACCAGCAGAGGCACAGAGGGTACTTTGGAAACCAAGGACAAAATGGCCACTGCCCTAGGGGGTGTCATCCCTGGCGCCAGGCAACCGGGGTTCAGGGAGTGTGTCCCTGAACCTAATCACGTGTAGGCGTAGTCTATGTCAGGGATGCCACCCTCTCGGTAGCCACGGTTTGTACCGTACGTGGCATGATGGTGGCTGGTTTGGCTGAGGATGGTGCCATTGAGGCTCCCAGCTCCGTGGCTGCTCCGGTAGGTCCCATTAGCTTGGGAGGAAGAGGAGGAGGAAGGGAAAATGGTATGGATGTAAGTGACATCCTCTAGCTTCGGTTGCAGGGACTGATGGGCCATAGCTGTCATCTGAAACCCTGCAGGAGGGGCCCTGATCTCTAAAATGGAAGTGTCTTTCTTGGTACCTGACTCTACATAGTCATCATAATGTTTTCCTCCCCTCCCCCTCCCATATGACCCGGAGTCTCCAGACATGTAACCTGCTCTCTGTCCATACCAGCAGAAGATGCCAAAGATTAACAGCAGGCTGACCAATGCTGTGGCACCCCCTATGATTCCCGCCAATGGCAGGGCTGTTATCTCTGAGTCCTGCCCCTCCTTATCTGACCCATCTCCTCCTGTGCTGACAAGATCCTCTCCAGTCTCTATCTGTGCACAGGCAGGAGCCGAGTCTTTGCTGTCTGTGTCCATGCTGCCAGCTCGAGATGTGCCCATGCTGGTTCCCCCAATGGAAGAGTACTGTCGTAGTGGCAGCAAGCAGATGAGGTAATGGGAGCGTGGAGTAAGCTGTGTAAGGAGGTACTGTTGTCTCTCTCCAGGTACAAGGGTCTCTGTAATGGAACCAAGGGCCGCACTGCTACCCAGCCTTAGCCACGACAGACGGAAGGAGGGTGCTGGCCTTGGGCATAGCCAGCTTACAAGTACACTGTCTGGGGAAAGAGGTTTCACAGTCAGCTCCAGGGCCTCTCCAGATACTTGCCCGCCTTTACCTGGAGGCAGGGGCATCACTAGGCCTGGCCGTTTGGCTCGCAGAGTGAATAGGGAACCTTGGGTGGGGATTAAAAGAGAGGTAGCAGTGGTACTGCCATGTGGGACCAGATCCACTGCTTGGCCTCCTCCAATACCTTCTCCAACTCCTCCACTCTTTTCTATTGGGTTCATTCCCTCTCCAGCATTGGGACCGGAAGGGGGTCCTTCACACTGTTCCATTAGGGCGGTTAGGTCTCTGAGAGTCTGTCCCCTTACAGCCTCGGGCCCCTGGCAGGTCAGACCCCTGACTGTCACTGCTGCCCCCCGGGTATGAAGCCAGGCGTGGAGCCAGCGAAGGTTGCATCCACAGTACCAAGGGTTTCCTCGCAACAGTAGCAGCTCCAGGCTTTCCATATCCTTCAAAAGTCCCCGAGGGATGCTGGTCAAATTGTTGCCTGACAGGTCCAGTCTCTGTAGCCGCCGCATTCCATCCAGGGCCCCCCTGGGAATATGCGTCATTCCATTGTCCTGCAAATGAAGTCGCAACAGGTGGGCTGATGGCAGGTTGACTGGTGGGGACTGCAGAGCATTCCGGACCAGCGACAGCTCAGTCAGGTTGGAGAGACGGGAAAAGGTATCATCTGCTATCCGAGTGTTGGCCAATAGATTCCCGTCCAGGACCAAGCGTCGCAGGGAGGAGAGTCCACGGAAGGCATGTGTGGGGATGGTGCTTATTCGGTTGTCATCCAGTCGCAACTCTTCCAAGGATGCTGGCAATCCTGCTGGTATGCTTGACAGGTGATTGCGAGAGAGAAACAGTAGTCGCAGCCGAGGAGTCCCAGAAAAAGCTCGTTCCTGGATGCTAACTGTGGATATGGAGTTATCATCCAGGTGTAAGCGTTCTAGTAACGGTAGCTTGGCCAGAGCTGAGCGCGGTAACGTTCGTATATTATTATCCTGTAAGTGGAGCTCCCGTAACGAAGGCGGGAGGTGTATAGGGAATTCATCCAATTGGTTGGCATACAGGTAAATCACCCGTATGGAACTGCTTCGTTCCAGTGAGGGAGGCAGCCCAGCGTTACTCAGCCGGTTACTTTGCAAGTAGAGGATGGCAGCCGTTAATGGTAATGGAGGAATTATGCTGAGACTGCGGTCATTGCAGTAGACAAAACCTTCATCGCAGCGGCATACTGAGGGACAGACGATGCCGTCCTCCCCGTCACCTGTCTCCATGGCAATTGCAGCTGCAGCCAACTCCAGCACTTCAGCCAACAACGTGAGGCACAGGAGGAGCAGAAAGAGCCAATCACGGAGCTCAGCAAGACTTTCAGCTGCCATAGTGGAGTACTGCTCCTGATTGAAAGAGAGAACATGGAAAACAAGTAAAAATGCCATATTCCACCGAGTAAAGCCAGAGGTAAATCATTGTATTATTGTAAATGATCCTAAAAGAAAAGAAAGAAGAGAGACACAAGCTTTTACTTTTACTGGACAGACAGTTCACTTGCTTGAGTGAACAGCTGTGTTTTCTATCAGCTTTTGAAAAGGGAGATTTTAACTCACTGTGGAGGAGATTTGGGGACAGAATAGTCAGAAAGACTAGGCAGAGAGTAGGCAGTCTGGTATTATATAGGTCAGATTGACCAAGCAGAAGCCAAACTGACATTTAGATGCTGAGGGAGGGATGAGGGGTGGAATGAGTGGGCGAGGAAGATTACAAGAATCAGAGAAAGCAAGGATGACAAAGATGGAGAAAATTGGACAGTGACAGCTTTAGAGAGGGTAAATGAGGGTGGAAGATTTTTTTCCCCCCAGACAGATTAACTGGAGTGGAGAGAGTGCATGAAACCAGAATGAAGAAAAGAGCGGGGGGAAGTGAATCAGAGTAATTGCCCCGAGTGTTATTTACCGCTTTGAAGACAACAGATATTTATAAACTTATGGCTGCCCTGCATCTGACTCTCAAATGAAACACCGTACATGTGAATGGGGTAACAGAAATGAGGGTTTTTGATATTCTTGCCATAAACGACCCCAATTTTTAATTTGAAACTCACATTTGTGCAAAACACAGGTCAACGGAAACCTCACCACCGACAGAAGTGAATGCGTGCCAAGAGAACACAGTCTCAGCTCAAGTTGACATTTTCTCTTGGTTTTTATTGTTTGTAAAATTTCTATAAATTATTCAGGAGTACGGTCCTGAAATCCCCAAGAAATGTTTTAGTGAGATGTTATACAGAGAAGCATTTTTCTGCAACATTAATACATTCGTTGGTTGATGGTTTATTGTCTCCTCGTGAAACTCTGACACCAACATCAACAGCATAAATTTACAATTCAGATAAAACAATCCCTGTGTATCCTCATTCACAGGGCACTATTTATAGAATATGAATAATATAAGGCGGTGAAAGTTGTACATATTATATTGTGGCATATTTCTTGTTTGGATCCTTTTCTTTTGAGTAGCCCGGGGCTGTAAAATGCACCCTGACATGAAATGCCTGACATGATTTGACAGCACATTTGATAAACAAATCCTCCAAAGGAAAGTTTTTTCCCCCTAACCCTCTCAGCGCGCACACGTGTCTGCATATGAACTCGATGCAAAATTGCCCCTTGGCTGCAGTCAAAATCCATGCATAGCAAACAAGAAATGGCAACAATGGAAGAGACGGAGGGACACACGGATGGAGGCGAGTTGACAGATGGAGTGCTGGACAGTCAGAGGAGGAGGGGGAAATTATTTTCTGGTCGAGAACACTCAAGTCAGTGTCGTATCAGCTGGGTTTTGTGGAAAAACAAGTGAAATGGTTCCTGGGCTGTGTTGGTTGTTGTGTTTTCACTGACATATGAGTATAAATAGCTACATTATGTATAACTCCCCATTTGAGATTGGCAACAACAACCAGCTCCTGTCTAAACTGGATGCAGGCATTGAAATATATGGGTGAGACAGCCTGTGTGCCTGTCAGGCAATTCGGCATGGACCCAGTCGTTGTCTTACCGTAATGGTATTTTTAGCATACACAATTTCTAAGCGACGTCAACATCTGAGTGACAGAAAAATTAAGGGACAGGAACACACGGACATGGAGGGAGTGTCAAGGTAGGAGCTGGAGCCATATTGAGAGTGTTCTATGAATATCAACTAGCATATGCTTCAGTGCCACACCATCCCCGGGTCCCTTTCGTAAACATCCATTTGGCACAAACATGTACGTGTGTTTTTGCCGTCTTGCCAGGGGTTCCCATCAATACATCCTCTTAATGATATTTTTTTTTTGTCCGCCTCCCCCTTTTGCTCATTCCCCCCAACTGTTGCTCCCTCATACTGCACCGTCCTCCCTTTTTATTTTTAACGCTGTCTATGTAACCATCTGCCACCTCCCCCTCCTCTTCGTAGCCTTTCATTATATCCACTCTCAGGTTTGTTTACACAAGTGTCCATGCAGTTGTCCTCATCCTCTTCTCCCCATCTCTCACTCTCTCTCTTTCTAATCCTCTTTTATCGTTTCCAGTCCTGTCTGTTGATCCCTACACACTGAGATCAGATCAATCAGCTCTGGTTCTGTCCTTTTGCTCAGACCTTCTCTCTGCTCTCCTCCTTAGTGACTTAGTTTCTCTCTTTCATTTAGATTATGACCCCCCACCTCTTCTTGTCTGCCTTTATATATTTATTTTATCTATTTTCAAAATCCTATTTTTTATCTATTTGACATATTTTATCTATTCTGCTGTAAGATGTAATATGCACTGTATGGTACATATTGGTTAGTGTGTATAGTTCTGTTTTAGTAAATATAGTTCAATATATTTAACCCCATAAATACAGTGTATTTAATTAGGTGTGTTCGAACATAGTGAAGTATAGTTAAATACGGTTGTTGAGTAGCATTTCTTCAATTCATATTTCTCTATCTGTGACCTCTTGTATTTTCATTCTGTTCTTGTTGGTGTCGTTGCGCTTTTTTTTTTTTTTTGTCACTTTTTTCTTCCTGTGGTTTTTGAGCTGCTGTGACATACAAATTTCCCTGGTGTGGGATCAATAAAGTTCATCTCATCTCATCTCATCTCATCATCATCTCATCTTTCTTTCTCCCTCTTGGCCTTAGCTTTCTTGCCTCTGCTGCCGCCTTCCTCTCCCTTTGCAATTTTTTCCTTACGTTTCGATCATGTTGTGAATGAAGGTCTCTTTTTGAAGCACATAAACGGCATGTGATCAGCATAATGTACCTGAAAGTGTGGTTTATGTGCCGTATGTGCATGCTGAGGGTTCACTCACCTTCTCAATCTCTGTATCTCTGTACGTTTCACACTCGCTGCAGATTTGTCCCCTTCGAATCAAGGCTTCGTGCCGAGTATTTGTGTGACTTTGCCGTCGCTGTGGATCTTGGTGTGTTAGAGTAGTTTCCCTGTGCTCTTTGAATCTTTCAGAAGTATAGCCTCGTTTCTTGGGGCTGTCGTATCTCCTTCAGCTTGGGTGAATGATGATAGGGATGATGATAGCCTGTACTCCAGGGCTGCAAGAGTAAAAACACCAGCATGGCTCAAAGCCGCCTTGGCGCCCACATTTGTGTGTCTTTGTGTGTGTGTATCTCCTACTGCCAAGCTCTCTCTCTTTCTGAGTAAGGGGCTCTTAGACCTGTCAACTCAAGTCATCTTCAGTGAGGGTCCACCGGCCTAATTCTGAAATCACCCCTCCGCACGCAGATTCTACAGTTGAACTGACAGTCAGAAGATGGTTGGGGGCTCAAGGCTCCTGCACCAAAGTCAAAAGCAATCCTGGATACTCATGTAAGCATGCAGAAACAGCACTGTGCTGCGCCTGTCCTCAGCAGCAGGAGGGGAAATAGTGAGACAGTTCTGAACGAGCCAAAACAATAATCCTTATGGTAATTTGTCAGTCAGTTAGTCAGGGGATGTGATAGACAAATTGGCCTGGTGCTAGATACAGACTGCTAAGAGGGCCTCGGGGGGTAAGGTATCTTGTTCTGTAAATGATGTTTTTTTTTTTCCTCCTTTCCCTGTTCCTGCCTCAAGCTGCACCGTTAACGGTTTGATGCCTCAACCTCCCAGTGCAGAGAGATTGTCTTCAGCGGTCTCTCTGTGTGGTCCTCTCTGATGAGCAAATGGACAGTCAGTGACGTGGCTCAGTGGCGTCCAGTTCAGCAGGACAGTAGAGTGTTACAGAACAGAAACCTGAAAAGAAAGCATAGAAAGACGTAGAATCATCAGTTGGTATGTTCAGAGGTATAGTGAGACACACCGCAAGTTGGCATGAGGCCAAAACAGAGAATTTAACTCAATTCAAGTCCTAAGAGCCATTTATATCAGACACATTCAGGCCAATGCCCAAACAGATATATGGAGGTGGCAATGTGATCTATCGACTTACATCATTTAGATACCGAAGAGCAAACATTTTATAGTTGACCAATATATAAATGTTACAGTGTAAAACATACATTCTGAAGAGTGAACTTTACTGAATCTATACACTATTTAAATACACAGAGAAATCCTGAAGATAAACTGTATGTATAAATTGTATTGAAAAATATATGAAATGTGGTGACTGCAGTGGAAATGTATTCTGTAATAGGAGAAATTTAGAGAACAGATTAACTCCAATGAAACATTTTCACACTAAAAGTATTGCTACAATTTATTACTATGTATATTAAGGTATGTGTATAAAATTCAGCGACTAAGTTCCTAAACTGCATCATGCGGCTGCATGAAGATGGCTAAAAAACAGCCCCAGGTGACACAGACAGACTAGAGAGCCTGAGATCCATCATGTGGATTCTAAACAGTTTTGTCTCATGACTACCAAAAGAGGAACTCTTATCTTAACCCACAGCCAAATATAAATACAAAACTACAGAAGATAATACTGGAATAAAAACTGAGAAAGAGTCATGGACTTTGGCTTCAGGATGGTCCTGCAGGAAATCAAGGTTTATTTTAACAAACATTAAAAGAACACATTTCATGTTGTAGTCCTGAGACGTAGGTGCTTAAAGGTTAAAGGGGGCCGCCTGGTTATGCGTAGGTAATGGAAGCTTTGTTTTTTACTAAAAGTGTGTATTTTGCTGGAATTTTCTCCAGCTATGCACGCTGTTGTTCACATTTACCTGTTGCATGAATAACTGCTTTTGAATTTCAGGCAACTACTGTTTTACTGCATGAATGATCTAAATGATTTCATGGTTTCTATTTTAAAATAGCACCTTTTTTGATGTAGCTGTGTCTAAAATGTTTTAGCGTCGGTATGCACAGGAATGGAACGGACTGCACAGGTCGAATGGCATTTATCAGAACCACCATCAGAATGGTTCCACCTTTTATAAGTACCTTGACAGATTCTTTCCTGAAGGTCAACGCTGCATGTAGACAACGCTAAGCTCCCAGTGAATACTTATTTCCCATTAAGATAACTCCTTGTTTTTATATCTGTTTAGTTTTTTTGTCACTCAAAGCTTTGGAGCTTTCATTAACCACCACTCGCTAAGTACCAGCATCTTATGTGTGGAATGAAGCCCCCAGTGAACACTGGCTTTAGAAATATAAGGTTTTCATCAGGCATACCGAGCGTACAGAGACAGATTCATCAAGGCCATTAACTGCTCCGCTGCTCACGTTCGCCTCTTTGCTTCATCCCAGAGTAAGTAGACTACGTAACCAACTGGGAAATTATCGTGCAGTTTGCTTAAACAGAAATGGAAACAAATAAAGCTGTCCTCGTTTTCATTTTCAAAGGACACGTGCAATAGCTGAGAAGAATTTAGTCAGCAGGCCCATGTAAGAATATCTATATTTAATATCATTAAATCATGGACCAGAGTGAGGGTGTGCGTTTTAAAGTTTGGTTGTTCACACTGGTTCCACAAATGGAAATGCAATGTGGTAAAATGGGTGTGCCGTCGTGTGTGGCAGTTAGGCGGTCGTTGTGAGATGAGATAGTCGGTATGCGGTGAGATAATGTGTTTTTTTTATAAAATGGCCCCAGCTTGACAACCGTTTTGTGGCATTGTAAACTGATTTATATGTGTGAGTGCGGGCAAACGTGTAATCAAAACATCTACACGAGAGAGAACGCTAAAGCCTGTGACAGTGAGAAAATGCTCCAGGGACTACCTTGTGTTATTCAATTTAAATATTAAAAACCACTGTTCTCTTCATTGGTATATCACGCTGTTTGATACAAAATTAAATTTTTTATTCTAATTCTATAATGTATCATATTCACTGGTTAGTTCTGTTGTAAAGGTAGCCTCAGTCTCTGCACAATGACGAGATCGAACGAGACGGGAATGTTGAACATCAGCAGCATTTCCACTGTTCACTGCCATTAGTCACTAATACCTGAAGTGTTATCAGTGTAATGTTCACACAGCCCTTGAAAAATGTTGGTGATTGATTCTGAGAAACAAGCCGAGTTGTAGGAAGAGGATGTGGAGGAGGAGACGGGAAGCATTAAGCGAGCATGTATCGGAAAAGAGAGTGAGGAGGCAAGAGCTGGATGCAGGTCGTTTAGGAGAAAACAAACTATTTTGTGTCTTGACCGTATTTCTTGTTGTTGTACTGAGTATTTCCAAAGTCTTTACTCTGCTACATTTCAGAGCTAATGCCCATCTTATTACAGGACGCCTGCAGATAACAGTAAACTCTACGTCACTGGTATTTACACAAACAGATCATCACTTAATCCAGTTTTCTACCTTAGTGCAGTGATGATGTAACATCTGTTAATAATGAAACACCTCTGGGTATTATGTTGAATGTCTGCTCAGTTATTTAGGCACATTAAGGTCTTTTGGCCATTCGAGTCATAATTGATCTTTTAAAGTTTTTTACCACTGTAACATGTGCTGCATGCAATGCATTAATGCACTTCTGCTGCGACTGATCTAGAACTTCTGTTTAAAGTGTCAAAGCTTCTTACATCACAATAAAATCAATGGGAAAGGATTACTGCGAGAGTCTTACATTCACTGATTCACTCACTTCACAAACAAATTTCTCTGTTTTATTTTTATAAACTAAATGAAACTGCCCACCGAGCAATTGTTCTCAGTAGACATTAAGAAAATAGAAACTCAGTACAATACACAATTGTGTAAAACAGTAGGAGGATAGAAGCACAGAACAAAAAAAAATCAAATATTCCCCACAGTACAATTACCTCTGTTCTGTTAAACCTTTATTTTTGTGTACACGGAACGTCTCATTCCTCAGGGGACACAAATCACTCTGCCCTTGTGAGCCACTCTGTGACAACTGCGTAGCCCACAGACACACTGTGTCACTTTGACTGTGGCCTCTGCCGTCCAAATGTTCTTTGTGTTTTGCTTTGCTCTTTCCTTTGTGCAGTAACAATCCAATATTAACCACAGTTTCTTTGCTTGATGGGGAGGATCAATAGAGAACGGTGCCAACAATACAAATAATTATAACAACTGATGAAACAATAAACAGTAGGATGACCTAGGATAACGCATTTTTATTGACAGCTTTAAAAGTTGCATCGCTCACTATTCATGTAATAACAACAACGTGTTGTTATTACAGTGGTAGTATGTGCCCACAGAGGGGTTAACAGATGTCTGGTTGCTGGAAGAAACTCACCGCAAATACTTGAGGTACTACTTGGACTTGGACTGATTGGTGTGTATGATGTAAATTCATTTTGTAAAATAATGAATAATAATTATATATCACGGCGACGTCTGTCTCCATTGTTTGTAGTGTTGGGCTGTAACAGCAGACCATTAGTGAGGATGAGGATACGGATTGCTTCGGTGCAACTCATCATACCAAATAATACTGGCTGCGCGTGGGACACTCATTCTCAACACATCTGTTTGAAAAATATGTACAGATGTGCAAGTGTATGCTGTTGCTATTCACAGATGGGTGCAACACATATAAAAACTAAGTCCACGAGTTATTTCTGATCGCTGAATAAAATGTTCAGAAGGAAGTGAGATGCTGAGGAGAGTCTTGACTATGTGTACTTGGATACCGCTTCACTGCAGCATGAGGTACTTGGTGAGCAGACAAATGGGCGACTAAGTTAAAGACTCAAGCGGTTTAAGAGTTTGATATGGGTGTTCATGCTATTATGACCAGATAAAGTTAATATCTGTCTCAATTCCCCTCTACATGTTCACACATTTTGAACAAAGTGCTGCAGGTGGTGGTGGGGAACAGGATAATATCAAGTCTCTGTTTCTATTCTGTGTCTGCTGGAAAGAAAGCAAGTGACAGCTGTGATATTTGGCACCGTGCTTGCTCGGACCACTGTAAGGGGCTAGGAGTTAGGAAGTGAGGGAATAGGAGCTAGGGATTAATAGTTAGGGGGCTGGGGGACCAAAGTCTGAGTACTTTGTAATCATGTGGCTGCCTAACCCGAGTGTTAGCGAGGTTGATGAGCATGTGTCCCTGCTGACACACTCTCTCCACATCTACTCTGCTGAATATTAATATGGAGGAGAGAATTCCTCCGAGTCCCATTGTCAGACGGCCCTATTGTTCTCTGCTGGCCTCTGCCTTGGTGTGTGTCTGTGTGTTTCGTATTAATGCAGAAGTTAGTGTCTACGCTGTGTGCTTATGCATATTATGCCCGTGTCTTCATTGTGTGTGTGTCAGCTGCAGCAGAGCAGCGGTTAAAGCAGCAGTCAGGGAGATGAGGGGTGTGTTCGCAGCCCACCGTGACCCATAAAGACAACTGGCCTGAGAACACTTGGACCAACCAACAGGGCCCAACATTGGCAATTATGTTACCTAGGGGCACTATCTGAAAAAATGAACACACTCATTAAAACGGCCGTGTGCCCGTGCGAGCATGTACACTTGTACAAAGTCAATTTAGAGTCATGGTAAATATATGACAGCACAAATGCTCGTCTTTCAATCAAAGTGTAATGTGGTTCTCATAACTGTGGACGGACAAGCTAGCGTATATACGAGTGTCTCTGTGTGTGTGTGTGTGTGTGTGTGTGTGTGTGTGTGTGTGTTTGTGCAAGCGTACGAATTTGTGTGTCACTGTGTGTGAGCGCGACTGTTTAACTACTCTGCACACGTAACCTCCCCATCTCAGCCTCCCCGTTTCTCATTTACTGAACCAGCGCCAGAGAGAAAGAGTGTGGGGAAATGAGAAAACAAGTGATAGGGGGAGGAGAGGGGAGAGAGGGGTGGTGGTGAAATAGAGGCAGAAAAGTGGAGGAGGGAGGGTAGAGGGTGATAGGGGAGAAATAAAGTGATGCTGGAGTGAAAGGCAGAAGAGGGGAAGAGGGGAGGGATGGCAGAGAACAGAGGAAGATAGAGAAGCAGAGGCAGGTGGGTGAGAGAGAGAGAAAGAGAGAGGGGAGTAGTGGGAGGCAGCAGATTTATGAACCCATTGGAATGTAATTTGGAGGCAGAAATTACTGTCAGCCTGTGCAAGGTTTAAAGTCAGTGGAGCCTGAATCCACGGTCTGCCTCTGTGTGCCTGTGTCTACATGTGTATATGTGTGAGTGAGTGTGTGTGGCATGTATCGCAGACAAATGGATAGCAAATGTGATGCAGAATAATAACACAAAGCCTCCACGGCTGCCTTGTCGTACACACTGAATGCCGCGTGTGTGTGCGCGCGTTTGCATTTTTACTTCTCCTCCATGCATGAATGACATGACTACATGGTAGTGGAACATAACCCAGCATTCATATTTAACAGCTCATATTTCATCCATGCTTGAAGACACACACACACACACACACACACACACACATGCAGGCACACGTGCCGGCGCTGAATTCCTGTCAGGCACTGAAGGCCATGAGTCTGGCAAAATCAGCTGAGGGTGTCGGCTTGGACAGAACGAAGGCTACGGGGAGCAGAGAGAGAAGGAGGAGGAGGTGTCAAGGATGGACGGATGGAGAAAGGTAGAGGTGGGAAGCGAGGATGAAGAGAGGGAGAGGCTCTGAGAGGGGCTAAAAAGAAGAGCGAGAGGGATGTGACTAGCTTTCTAACACAGCAACACACAGCTCCCATTTAGCAAAAGTGAGGAAAAGAGAGAGACGGGGGATGAGAGGGGTGGCGGTGACATTATTTTGTTGCCACTGATTACTACTGGGATTATACCTGCTCCCCCACTGAGCTACTAAGTGCACTGTTACGGAGGTAAGAAACGGAACCCTGCGATTGGCTGTGCGCAAAAGACGGCGGCTGCTCGCATTAAAACGATTGGATGAATCCCGGACACGTGACGGCTGGCATTTGCACTGGAGTCGCCTTGGTGCATCGGATCTGGAGCAAACGTTACCACAAAATGCAAACAGACGAGCAGCCATTACGGCACGCTCTAGTCCTAGCTGCACTAATCCAACTCTTGGCTCTTTTAGTCAAACTGAAATGGAACAAATGTACTTTCCAGAGCTGTAAGTACAGCTTGAGCACAGATCTACAGTACCGCTGTACTAAAGCTGTCCGCTGGTTTTAGTCCAAAATCCATACTTCAATCCATATCTGATCCATTTGGTACATCAGATGAATCCAGGTATTAGAGGTAGCTTCTCTATCAGCTATCACAGAGGGTTTTTTTCTTCTTTTTTAATTTCTAAACATTTTCAGAGGGTGTTTCACGCCTTTATCAGTGGTTAGCAATGTTGCCTCACAACAAGAGGGTAGCGTGTTCGAGTCCCAGGGTGGACCTCCCCTCCTTTCTGTGAGGAGTTTCCATGTTCTCCCCATGCGTGGGTTTCCTCCAGGTGCTCCGGTTTCCCCCACCCACAACAACATGTACGTTAGGGTAATCACTCCTGCCATTGCCCTTGACCAAGGCACTAGGTGGAAGATTTGGAGTTGGTCCCCAGGCGCTAGTGTGTGTGTGTGTGTGTGTGTGTGTGCTTGTGGGTGCTTTGCTCTGCTCCTCATTGTCAGGATGGGTTAAATGCAGAGAAGTAATTTCCCTGAGGATGATCGATAAAGTACTGTTTGTTCTTTCTTTCTTCGTCCTCTTAGTAAATTCATGGATCCATGTAAGCTGGGTGCAGACAGGCTGGACATTTCCCCGACACTAGCCCGTGTAAATTGACTTCTAGTTGATTTTCAGGTTTTATTGTTTGTTTTTAGGTCATTAAATGGGTTAGTGCTGCCCTACCTCTTGCATCCATGTCGCTCCATGTCGGTCACGGTAGCTGGAATGTTTTACCCCTCCACATTAGGCCTCTCCCAACATTGACGGCTTCAAAACCTCATTTCCTCTCCCCGGCTTTTAAACCAGACTGACATTTGTTCTTATTGAGCTTTTCTATCATCGTGTTTTTCTGGTTTTCCTCCTGTGTTTGTCTCATCTGTCTCTTCTGATTGGTTACTTGTTTTTCTGGTTGTGCAGCGCTTTGGTCCATCCTTTTCTGTGCTTTTGTAAATCACTTTGATTTGACTGGACAAAAACAACGTGTTTGGAGGACCATTGTGAGATGTAATCCACAGTAAAATGTCGTATTTTGGTCTTCTCTTTACAAACTAATGTCTAAAAACATTCTACTGCCGGAATGAGAGCTAACATTCTCAGTGTAGCATTTTGTTGTTGTCCACATGAAAAGGAAAACACGTCATAGTACGGATAAATATCAAGACAGATGTGTTAAACAGTCAATTACACTTTGGGATTATCAGCTTCACAAGGCAGATGTGTGCCCGAAATGCTGTGTGCCACCAGTCCTGATCAGCAGCTGTTCAGCGGATTGACTGTGTCCCATAAAATGGACGCCGTCAACACACACATAAGGCCACAAACACACACACACACACACACACACACTCACACAATTTTACAGAGCCTTTCCACACTTCCACTAACATCAACACCATCACTGTGTCTGTCACACTCATATTTTCTTGCTGTTTCAACCTGTGAACTTGTGCCTTGCTGACTCACACACACACACACACACACACGAAGAGACACACACACACACACACACACACACACACACCTCTTCTT
>OMNV01011279.1:0-11531 GCA_900303265.1 Brotula barbata | reverse complement strand
TTATCCTCCCCCTCCCCTCTGGCCCTCCTTCCCCGTGTGTACTTGTATAACTTATCACCCCGATCCCATCCCCACCCCGATAATTGGTGTGCCACTGCAGCAGATGCTAGCGTGCTTTATTTAGCTCCACAACATTAACTATTCCAATTAGTCATGTAATACCAATAAGTAGAAGAAACTTTTAGCTTTCACGTTATTCGCTGCCATGGGGAAAAGGAGCCGTGTGTTTGTTTTTGCCGGTGCAAAATCAGTGGCCACTGCATGCACCACACACACTTTGTCTCACACACACTCATGCATGGAGTCATTCATACCCGACCAGATAGAGGCTACATGTGGGTTTTAACAGATGGTGAAACACTTTCCCTTGAGTATCGACATTACTCTCTCTCTCTCTCTCGCTCTCTCTCTAATTAACTAGATTTCAGTAACAAACCTTTGGGCTTTACCGTCGCCATGGTTACACCAGCACGGAAATGTGAATGACTAAATTTATATTTGTGTGCACGTGTGACTGCTGGCAAGTGTGGTGCATGTGCATATGTTGTCAGAGCGTTCACGTCCCAGTGTTGACCGTTTACACACGTTTTGAAGCGCATGTATAAGTTTATGTGTAGGTTTCTACGTATGTGAGTCCGTCCCTGGAACTGCATGATTGCGCATATACGTGAGTATTTTTGTTGCTTTGATGTTTTTGTTTCCCAACAGGGCTCTCAGGGTGGTTCTGTGTCGGGCACCTTGTAGCTACACAGCAAAGTGCATCATTACATGCTAGAATTAAATAATATATCACAGGCCTACGTTACCATATCTGAGAGGGTCTCAATAATTATATTATCACCAAAATAACATTTTAAATACGGCGCCAGCGGTAGAAATGAAAACTATATGTTTTCCTTTCCAAAAAGGAAAAAGGCTGAACTTAAATTTGAACTCAACACGCCTTTGCTGTGAAAGGCAAAACAAGATGGAAATAAGATGTGGGATGTTTGAACTGCAAGGAGAGCCAACTGTGAATATGATTATAGGCACAAGTCAAAAACATCCTCACCGATCCTAGTGCCTTCTACGGCCGAGCGCGCTGCACCCCACAAGTGAAATCGTGCACTCAGACCTTCCTTAGCGTTTGATACATTTTTTATGGTACAGTGAAGGAAAGCCCTAGGGGAAAGTTGGTACAGTAGAGCATGTTACGGTTGTCCTGCAAAAAAAAGCTTCCTGTTTTGCAATTATTAGTATTATTAGTATTAGTAGTAGTAATACTGTATAATAATAATATTATCAAAGGTGATTTTAACATCAGTGTAATTTAGCGATATTCACATTTACACCATTGCATGCATACTGTGTTATTTGGTATGTGCCTTTAGCCGTTTCTAGTGACATTTTGTTAGTCTATTGCTGCGTATTTTCAGTCTTCCTGGAGGCAGCGGGACAACAGACTATTGTACCTCACGCTGAAAAATATCCAGCAGCAATCCAGTTTAATTGCAGAAAGAATTTCAGCAATCACTGCCAAATTCTGGGTATCTGTCCCTCTGAAGGAAAGATAATGGATTCTTTGTATGCTCACAATTTTGGATCAGATGTTCAGCAGGAGAAATCCATTGTCGGAAGGAGAAATAGAAATTTCTACACTGACAAGAGCCTAAATAATCCAGCAGGCAGTGCCAGCATACGGCATGTTGTGAGTAAGAGGAAATACTGTGACTGTTCATTTTTATTGACTGGATAAATTTTACTCACGTGTATGTTTTGCTGTATCTTACCACGACTACATTCTGTGAGATTTTTGGCACCACTTAATGAAGAGGAGTCAAGGAATTTGGTAGGGAAGACATTCCAACATCACTGCTCTAGTAATGGAGTACAAAAAAGTAATAAGCTCACAATACAAAGCAGCAAAAGCACGCGAGGAGAAATTCTTCTCGACCTGGATTTTTGCCACCTGGTCGAGGTTGCTGACCTTTGGCGATCTTCCAGGCACTTTTGTGAGTGTGAGGCATCTGCTGCCCTCAAAGTCCCCGTTAACCAGAATTTGTATGCGTTTAAGCCAAAAATATGCTGGGTTTGCGGGGAAAGTTGTTAATAAACAAAATCAACACTTCTCTTTTGGCCGTTTTTGATGACCTTGGGTTTTTGTTGGTCTTGACATGACTGTATATTTAAACAGGAAAACCCCTCACCATTCATTAGGTCATACGGCCTTAAGCGATGCTGTGCACATTAGTTAACATAGATGAGAATTAACAAGACTCTAATCTGTAATATGACTCAAATGTACAGCCTGCAGCTAATTAGCAGAAGATGAATGGGAGATTGACTTAATTGAGACTCTCTCTAGCGTGAGCTTTTACATTCAACTGGGCTGCACGTGGGTGCACGATCAGTCATCTTTTGACCAAACTCTCCACCTCAACTGAATATTGTCAAATTGTCTCCTATTATCAGTTGAGATAACATCTTGTGCTCTGTCTCTGTCTCTTCATTGTAGATGGGTACAGCAGTGTCCAAATTAGAGAGCAGTGAAATCCACTTAGGGAAACGTTAGCGAGACAGTGGTTCACATATACAGAGAAATACAGTCTGCTTAAATGTGTAAATTAAGTGGGATTCACCATTAATGTGGTAGAGGGGGACGGTGAAAATGAGAGTAGAGACACTAAGTGAGAGAAAGACAGCCATGGGATTTACTCTCTCTCTCCCTCTCTCTCTCGATTAGCAGAAAACACTAAATTGCCTTATACACTGTGTGTGTGTGTGTGTGTGTGTGTGTGTCTGGCACCGTACGTTCCAGTCAAGAGTAACAAAAATCAGCTGTGTCTCCCGTGTCCTCACTTTGTAACTGTCCTTCAATGTGGGATTATGCGCTCATCAGGTTTTCCTAACACGTTAACAGCAAACCAAATTTGATCTCTGACTAAAGGGTAAAATGTGATTTTTACGATTTCATGTTTAGGTTTTGAATTTATGGAAAGTATAGCCAAATTTCCCAGGCCGGTGCTGCTGACTCCACATGGTTATGGATATCTGAGTGAGAAAAACACTTATGTCACAAGCGCCCTGCTGGTAGTTTACACTCGGAACATGTGCATCAATTTACGAAGAGAACCTAGTGAAAGTGATTTGGGACACACAGGTCAGCCAAGCCACACATTGACCAATCTGCCAGCATTCACTTTATACTTTCTTGGCTGTTAAAGTGATTTTTATGTTGTCGTTGCATTTACACCATTCACTGATCCAGCTCCATGTCGTCCAAAATAATTTAAAAAAAAAGGCCCAGTATGAGTGACTTGTTTAAAAATGAAGCATGTGTTGTTTATTTTTCTGTGGATCGTTACTCATTAGTTTGTGCCAGCGGTGATATGTGGTCTTATTGTGCTTCGCTTCTCAGTCATCCGTAACAAGCCTGCTGATTCTCATTCTATCTAATCACAGACTGACTCGCATACACCTGCAGCTCCAGGTGAACGCAGTGAACTAACTGGTACCAGCAGTACTGAGCCCCGAGGACCAGGATTGAGAACCGCTCTCGTTGAGAATTGCTGACACCAATAACAAACAGACATTTTTTTTTTTGGCAGAAAAACAACTATAAGCAAAAATGTCAAGTTGGTACACACACCACTAATCACTACACAATATTAAATAAGAGTCAATTAATGAAATGGGAAGCTACCGAGGACACCAACGCAGCAGATCATATTGGGACAGACTGGAGTGAAAGGACTTGGTGGTACAGGAGCCACAAAAGATCATGAAATTCATGACTTTGTACAGTTTGGATGGAATTACAGTGATGGAAGTGATGGAGCATTGATGGGAGTTTGAATTAAACTGTGGTATGTTTTACAGTTTGTTACCTGGAAGCATTTTAAAAATAATTCTTTCTGTTTTTCTTTCAGCCAACAAGACTTTGCTGGGGGGAGGAGGAGGTGAGTCACGGCCTGTGTCTCATTCTTTATGTGTGTGTGTCTGTGTGTGTTTATGTGGGGAAGATATTTGTTAACATCAGCTGTCATTTGTTGTTTTTGTGGTACAGATACTCTTTGCTTTAGTGTCCGGTCTGAGTGTGTGTGCGTGTGCGTGCGTACGCGTGCGTGTGTGTGTGTGTTATGTACCGTGTCTGTGTGTGGATGTTTGTACGTCTGTATTTCCCTTTGTGTTCTGTCGCAGGATGCTCTTTGTTGTGGCAGATGTTCAAGGTGTGTTTGCATGCTGTGCACCTTGCCTCTGTCTGCCTGTATATGTGTGTGCATGTGTGTACATGCAGGTGCAAAGTCGATAGTTCATAATTTATGGGTGTGGAGTGCTGTGGATATAAACAGTAATTTTTCAGTGTATTGTTGACTCAGTGCTTTGCTGTGTGATGCCGGACATTCATGGTTAATCGATACTTGTAATAAATCTGTACTACAAATGCAGCACCCATATTTACTAAAACACGTACACACACACTTCCCAACCGTGTGTATATATATATATATATGTATGTGTGTGTGTGTGTGTTTGTGCACGTATGTGTGTGCACGTGTGTCTGTATGCTTGCAAATGTGGGTGTGAGTACATTTGCTTGTGGTTGTTGTCTTTGTTTTCATTTGTACAAACAGGTTTAGTCTTTCAGAAACACATCCTGTGTGTGTGTGTGTGTGTGCATGGGCGTGTGGGTGGGTGTGGGTGTGTGTGTGTGGCACATCCGTTCATATATTGTTATTTTTTTATCTCCATGGTGACCGTGACCATAGGCGCTCGTATGTCAATTTTTAGCAGTGAATTTGCATGTCTCCAAAAGTGCTTTTGCTTACCCCTGAATGTGCAGACACACACTCACTCACACACACACACACACACACACACACACACACAAAACATACAGTGAATCACTTTGAGATCTGCATCATCGTTTGATGTTGTCTCCTCAGATGGCTCTACAAAGACAGATGGCTTCTTGAGAGGCTATATGAGTGCGAGCGTGTGTGTGTGTGTGTGTGTGTCTGTGCACGCGTGTGTGTGATTATGCATTTGTGCATATTTTTTTCCCTGTGGTTTAGTTATTTAATATTTCATTTCATGTAACCAAAAACACATTCCAGTAAATGTTGTATCCCACATACAGTATGCAGGAACCACCACCGACAGCAAGTTTTTACCTCCAATTCTCTTTCATTTCACTCAGTGCCAGAATCATCTCATCTTGTTCTAATTTTATTTATTTCCCTCTCAGTTTCTCTCCCCCCAGCTCTGTCCATGGGGGTTTGCTAAGGCAGATAGAGCCGACAGTAGGTGTTAATTAGGGAGAGAGGTAAGGAAGAGATGGGAGAAGAATGGAACAAACAAGACAGATGGGAGGGATGTGATTGCTCGAGCAAGAAGAGAAGGGAAGAGAAGGGGGGATAAGGATAGAGAAGGACAGATACATAAACACAAATGAGTGGAAGAACCACTGATTCGGTTTAGTGTATGTCTCCATTGTTATTAGATCACACTCCTCGCTATGTAAGCAACTGTTCATTTATGTGCCTTTAGTGAAGTGTTGTTTTTGTCATCAAAGACGAGGCAACAAAGGGTCTTTACAGTGGTTTACTACTCGATCTCAAGGGTATGTAGGAAAATGTCATTCAGTTGTATCAAATACACACCTGCCAACATTGTGTTAGCACTTCAATCGCGAGGAGTGCTGAGCTCAGGAGGTGCATCAACAAATTCAAGGGCAGGAAATTAACCTTTTTTATGTCCACAAGCTGAAGTTTCTCATTTATTCGACAGCTTATCAGCCATTTCAACTTTCTGCCGGGCTTGATTGATTTTGCAAATAGAAAAGAAACCTCAGATGATTAAAAGATTCAGGTAGGCCAACTGTTGTCAGGGTATCTGTAAATATACAGATAGCAGCGTATGGGTGTGGTCTCTTTGTTGGAATACACCCCCGCTGTTACAGCTAAAAGGGAAGAAATAATTGCAACCGAAAATGTAAAGAATTCTTGTCTTGGCGACCAACAAACCTCGGAACTTGTTGGGTCTCTCTGTATTAAATAGAACTTGATTCCTGCAATTTATTAGCCCAGCACTACATCAGCTTTTCGGCATCCTTCCCAATTAGAAAACCAAAATACACACCGCATATCACTGCCTCCTGTAGCCTGTCAGCCGGTACGCACGCGTTGTTTTCCACCACATCAGCTGATACAAGTGATATTTTCTTCCGTTGTCGACTGTATCTATATACATACTTTATTGTCTTCCCTTCTCTCCATTGTATTTTCTATCAATGTGTGAAAATTTCTCGCCTGTCTGCTGTCACGCGGAGGAAAAAAAAACAGCCAGTTCACAATTATTTCATGTCTCACAAATCATGGGCTTGCTTGCTTTTATTTTATTCATGCTCCTCGGCTACTATGGCGATGAGCGGCACTTAATCATAACTTACTGATCAGACGGGCGTGCACACAGACAGGGAGGAGCAGCTGTTATCAGAGAGCCCGCTCTGGGTCTGTGGGGACAGAATGCACAGGATGTGAAGCAGCCACCAAGGCTATGATTGGTTTAGGTGTTTTAAGACATCCAGACCCACGGCACAATTGATGAGCCTGATAATGATAAAAATTTCATCCACTTATATTTTTTTAATTTGCTGGGTGAAAAAAAGAACAAAGCCTTCCCATACTGGATTTTTTTTTTGCAGACCTAAAAAATGAGGCTGACTTTGTGCGTGCTGACATCTATTATCAATCCTCCAGAACAGGGACAGGGTTGGATACTGAGCTCTCGGCTTTGGTCCCTGCGTGTCTGTGCCCCCCCCTCCTCCCTCTTGTGTGGATGAGGAGAGAAATGCAGGCAGGGTGTAGGCTCTCTGCTCACCTTTTGGAACAAATGAACAAGAGAGCGTTTATTGTGAGTGAAGGGTGCGGGTTGAAGATTGGTTATGGAGTGCAGAGATGAGGAGCAGAGAGCACTTGGTATACCCTCCACATACAGACAGGACTACGGGTGTTTCAGCAGGAATCATAAATATGCACCGCTAGTAGCAACAAGCTTATAGTCGTTTATGGATAAGTTTGATGCTGCAACATTTAACAGGTTGCTGGGTCCTCATTTGTGTGTCGTATATGTGTATGCATATATGTATGTGATATGTGGATATGTACAACTCTGTATGTGTGTGTGTGTGTGTGTGCGCCGCCTGCCAGACCCATCCTAAATGTTGCCTTGGCAACAAGCTGACTGAAGTAAATGAGTGTCCTGGCTGTTCTGTGGGATTGTGGGAAAGCAATATGCCAGCGTTCCGCCCCATTAGTTTGACGGACAGCCTGTTTGGCCTATAAGAGGTCAGCTGGCAAGGGCAGCCATATTAGTATTCCATAGGAGAGACCATGGGATTGGTTTTACTCTTGCGTCTACCTGTGTGTGCGTGTGTGTTTGGTGCCTACGTACTTGTGGTGGTGGGTGAGTGGATGGTGGAGCTTTGTGGGAGGTAAAGTCTGTCTTGGCATATAACATTGCAGGCAGGCGTGCATGTGTGTGTATGTATGTGTGTGTGTGTGTGTGTGTTGTGTACATGTCCTGTTGGGGGCGGCAGGCTCCTTGCCAGGTAAGCACATCGCCAATTATCACTTCCCAGTCCCCCCTACCTCTCTGGCTGCCTCCTCTCTCTACCCCAGCGTTAGTCAATACAGAGCCTGTGAGAGAGATGAGATAACACCTAAATCGGTCAGCCGTCTGCTCTGCTGGCAGGACACTGCTCTAAAGAAGCCCCAGCACTCATCTATTGGTATATTTCCTCACTCTTCCTCTCGAGTCAGTCTGTTGCATCTGTTCATCTTCCTCTTCTGTGAACCTCCGTTTAACATTCTTCTCATCCACCTCATTTGTTTTTACCCAACACCCACCGTTCCCCTCCTCTCCCTGCTCTGTACTCTTCACCTTTTTTCTCCCCACTTGATCCCCTTCCAAACCAATTTCTCTTTGTCCATTTTACTTTTTCGATTCCTTTTCTTGCTCAGCCTCCAAAATAGTTTCATATCTCAGTCCCATCACCACCCTGGTGGGCAGAGTTTCATCAGGAGAAAACCTTTGGTGTGATATTTTCTATGCTAATGAAGGCTAAATGATATATTTTTTTAATTTTTAAATGAGCTTGACACTTCCTAATGGATTTTTTCTTTTTATCGTCTAGCAGTATGAATTAAATTCATGACTAATTCATTATAACCTGTTGACGTCTGTTGGTGGCATTAGGTGTATCCAATTATGGCTGATTGTTGAGTAGTTCAGATACTCCATTTGCATGCAACGGAGTGAGTGTAGTACGAACGACAAGTATCCTTTGACACTCCAGTGACGCTAATTTAGTTAACCTTCACCTGTCTCCACCGCGTTAACTCGGGGGGCACCAGTACCGCTACACTGTGATAATCCGATATGGGCTAAAAGGAAATGTTTATTTGCGTCAACATCTAATGTGTCATGAGCAGCGGCCTAAAGAAGCATCACATGAAAATAATAAGTCATAATGATCCTCTCAGTCTCAGGCTACTCCGTCTTGAACAGCACTACAGCTGCCTGCGTGCTGGAGAGGAGGACTGGTGCAGCTCCACTTCAAACACGTCTTTCATTTGCACTCCTCTCTGCCTGTGAACTCTCCTTCATATATCTGACCATGCTGACAATACAAGTGACAGAGCAGTGTCTAAGGCTACTCAGTAGCATGTTGGATTCATGCTGGGCTATTACATCGCCTCCCACAGAGTCAGGATTTTACGCAGCTGTAGCGATCTGAAAAGCTAAAATGGGCCGTCTTGTGTGAGTGGTGTGAAGGGACAGCTCAGCACATTAGAATGGTGGATGTCACAGGAAGAGACATACACAGGCTGAAAAGACATATGGATATTTTGAGGGCCTGTATGTGTGTGAGTGTGTCTGTGTGTGTGAGAGAGAGACTCTCCTCATCTCCGCTGCAAGGAACCAATTAAGTAATCTAACTTAATAGGTTTGCACAATATGGAGTAAAACTGCAATATGCAATACATTAAGGTGTGCAATATCACACCTCATCGCACAATATCAAAGTATTTACATTTTCTCCAGCTCCTGGTTCTCACTGGTTATGGTGCAAACTTTATTCAACTAATCACAGATGAGGTGCATCAATTATAGACAAGACAATATTTCTTCCAGATCTTTAGATTACGTCCAGCTTTCCTTTTTATGTTCTTTTTATTTTCTGTAGTCAGCCTTTAGTCTATTGCACAAGTATACTGTGTGTCACATGGAGGAAACGTTCGCATCGTGTCCTCCTCCCTCCATACAAGCAGATGCACAGCAGAACTGAGGTTCCGGGACCTGCTGGTGACCCCGGAGGAACATATAAATGACTTATTAACGATTCTTTAGAGGCTATTACTCACTAGCTGGCTTGGGCTTCTTGTGGCCACAGTCCGTCTGTCTTCTCTAGGGTAGAGGGGGACATTTGTTGACACAAACTTTTAAGTTAATCATCCAAGTTGGAGAAATTAAATTCTAATGTTATGCCGTTGTCCTATTTGACTCAGGGCTCGGATATATATTCAAAAAGTTCCACTTTCATCTCCTGAGATTGCTCATAGCCTAATGTTTGCTGTCTGATCTCAACACAATTTGCACAATAACTGGGCTCATGAATTGTGTTCTCATAGGATGACGACAAACTACTGCCAAAGAACAAGGCCACAACATTTGTGGGATTCATTAAAAATGTCAGGACCAGAAGCAGCATCAGTGGTTAAATGTTATTTGTGTTTGAATAACTTTACTCGTGTCATTAAAACCCAACGTGAACATTTGCTCCTAACAAGCTAAGCAAACACAGGAGCGGGTTAAGTCCGGGGGTATACTGTAGCTATTCATAACAGCCCAGTGTTCACGCATACATTTATGTTTATGCGTGAGTGTGCGTGCATCCGTATGCATTGCTTAAGTGTGGGATGCATCGAACGTCGTGTCAGTCAGGTCAAACTGCAAAGGCGAAGAGCTCAAGGCTATGCTGCTCAGTCACAAAGGCAACACATTACTTAGCAGATAAATGCACACTCACACACACAAACATATACATGCATGTGTCTGTAGAACATAAGGTAAAAATTGTATTGTTGGTTTTGGGTTTCGATTAAATTTCCATCTCTTTGTTTTTGATTCTTTTTTTTCCCTGCCAGCTTCCATATCTCCCCACAGACTATTTTTACATCTGCTGCTCTCTCCCTTATTCTCTCCCTTCCTCTCTTTCTTCCATCATCTCCCTGTCTTATCACACTTGTTCAATTCAGAGTTGAGCTGCTTCAAAGTTGGTGTGCACAGTGTAGTGTGTGCGTGTGTGCACAGATACTGTCTGAAAATCCTATCCGAGCTTGTTACTGTGCACCCTGAGGTGGGTTCAAGGCTCGCTTTTCACGCTCATACTCACAATATGGCCCAGTTCAACATTGCACAGCATGGCATGGCACACTACAGATCAGCATAGTGCTCAATATAACAACTCAACACAATAACTTTTGAATAACCCCTGACTGCAGTTGGGCAAAAATAACGCTCTAACCCCTCTAACAGCTGTGTTGCCTACAGTCACACTGACAAAAAAACAAAAAAGAAGCCCATGGGCCATCACGTTGACGTTTGGATGGGTGTTATTCTAATTTCTTCTCATTTCCACAAAGTGATGGTATGTCTCACAGTGCTGCAACTATCCTGATGGATGACATTTATTTTGTACTGCGAAAAATTGTGTCTTATTCTGGCTGTGATCGCTTCATCTTGTGTTTCGTGTATCTTTTGCTGTTTTTGCCATAGACTGATAAACTCTGAATCACCTTATCATGGGTCCAAAGCGTCGTACTTCTTGTGCTTCTGAAAGTGCGACATAAGAAAATGATAACCACGCGAGAAGAGGCTGAATTTTTGGTCATTATAGTTTGAATAATTATATGGTAAATGAAAACCTATTAAATAAATAGAGTGGTGGTCCTCAGTTCACCATGCTGTACCCAGACCCAATTAGATAAATCTGATATGTTTAGCTAATCAAGTGGATGGATGGATGGATGGATGGATGGATGGGACGGATAGATAGATAGATAGATAGATAGATAGATAGATAGAATATACAATATACTATGATATAGATAGATAGATATATAACATAATACAACACAATAATATAAAATATGTATTACAAACTCTTGCGATTGATGTGAACACACATGAATTCTCTACAGTAATCAACAATAATAGAGCATGGAAATAAAGAAAATATGCTGGGCTGGTATTTGAGAGCCGCCATTAAGTACACTGAAGTAGGAGGGGCTGGGCTGCGGGGTACAGTATTTGTGTGAAAATTCCATTCACAGGTACGCAAGTCGTGTTGAAATGTTCAGAATTATAAACAATGAATTGTCATCTTTTTGATTGTGAACATACTGCACAGAAAAGCAAGTCCTTGTATGGAATGTTTCTATGGGAACATACCACAGTTCAACGGAATGCACTATAGAGTCAGTTTT
>OMNV01011275.1:0-10498 GCA_900303265.1 Brotula barbata | reverse complement strand
CTCGAAGAGACTCGTCTATTTTTAAAGACAATCACGTTTCTTGTTACTTGAGCGTACTGCAAAAAATAAAACGGTCCAACTGACAAAATGAGAAAAAACCTGAAAATGACTTTTGGGATGGATCCTGTTTTGCTTCCAGGTTGTCAGAATGGATGCAGCGTATCTGCTCCTTTCCACCACCTTCTCGTGCTTAAAGCCTGTAGTTCCCGTCAAAAGGACTAATCTTATAAAACATTACAAATGGCATTCGTTTTCACTGCGGGAGTGGCGAAGAGTGTGGTATTTCGTGTTTCGTAGCCTTTTGTGACAGGTGCTACAGGTCATTAGTTCATGAAACATACGTTGCAGTTTTGTGAATGAGGATACAGGGAAAAAAGTGACGTTTTTTCCAAAGCGCTTTACAAAGTTTATGCCTTACATTCAGATTCAGCCAGACAGGTGGGATCTATTTGTAGGGTTAGGGTCCGGGATCTTCGGCGTGGAGGAGCAGGAGATCGAACCGACACCCCTTTCGATCACTAGGCGATCACCCTTACCCCCTGAGCCACGCTGTTCCCATCCAGCTGTTGGGTCTCTTTGATCATTGAGAGGCGGAGCCGTAATGTTTGGTCGTGATGGGGGTATGCATCCTTTGAGTGTCTTTGAGGTATCTGTTCGTTCAAATCCTTTACGTGGGCGTCTTGTCACAAGCAGGTGGATGATGCTAAGGACAAAAATACTGTCTTATTATCGAATGACGATTAACAATGTTAACGTCAAAAACCAATAAAATTTATCAAATCTTAATAACACGAAATTTAGATATGTTTAACGAGTTGCGGTCCTTTTATCGTGTAACGACTTATTGGTGTCGATCACCATTCTTTTGCTCCATTGATATGTATCATACACCCCAAGGACGCATTATAGAATAAAATCATTATGGAAATTGCTATCATCGCTACAATTAAATACATCGATGCCAACTGCGCGCCGCTCAACCCACCGATGTCTAGATAGCGTCGTGTGATTTGCCACTGTGGTTCTCATTCACTGGCAAATGTACCATTGAGACTAAGATCAGAGTCCTCCAGCGTCATTGCTTCCAGTGTTTATCTAGACAAACAGCCCGTGTGCTGTATCAGCAGTGGCCGAACTCTCAAATCACAGTTTGATCCCGCGGTTATCAGATCGCCCTCTCTAATTGGATAATATGGTCTCCCCAGGGTTTGGGCCTTGCCTTATCAGAGACATTTTTTCTGCCCTGCACAATTTGGTGAGATAAATGTAATGATATCAGCATTCTAGTGTGCACCTGGGTGGTCCCTTTTGGATTCCTAATGATGCTGTGCCTTTCCCAGAACAACTGGAAATACCTCAGCGATGCACCGTGAAAACACAGAAGAGGGAAGGAGCGAACTCCCGCCGGGGCTCAGCATTCTCACACTCTCCCTCCGATGAAAGGACATCCCATACGTCAGAGAATTATAGAGAGCAGTCACGATTTGTTTGAACCGTTTTGTGTTGCATCACACCCGAGCAAAGGAAAGTGACGATTCCCTCGAATGAGGAAGAAGTCTTGAGTCGTCATTCTCCGTTTCCACATGCGATGAAATTCATACTCTGCATTTAATGCAGCCTAACTTTGAGGACCGGGGGACAGCCACAGTCCGGGCCCTAGGGACCACCTCCAGATAGGTTAGGTACCTGAGTGGCAGAATTAATACACCTAATGTACAAGGACTGGAACGGACAGCATTTCTATAGCGCTTTTTTCCAAAACGCTTTACAAGTCTTTGCCTCACACTCACCCATTCATACACACATTCACACACCGACAGCCGAGGTAACCACGCAAGGCCCACTTTCTTGTCGGGAGCAATTTGGGGTTAGGGTCTTGCTCAGGGACCTTCGACGTGGAGCAGGGCATCAAACGGGCTACCTTTCGATCACGAGGCGATCACCCTTACTATCTTATCTAAGCCATGCCACCCCAGGTGACAAGGACAATGTCTTTGTGACACATGATGGGTCAACTTCTATATCTAATTACCTATTCAACAGGTCACTAAAATTCTACAAACAAGAAAGAAACGGAGAGAGGACAGACAGTCGGGCTGTGGCGGGAAAGCCAACCTCCCACCTGATGGAGCACGTCAAAGACCACAACCACAAACCACAGCATCATCAGAAACGAGTGAACTTTCAGCAAACCAACCATCCTGGTGATCGGAGGCCACCACCAGCGCTAAAAACACAAGGGAACAGGGGATCAACACCCTACAATAAGCAGCCCTAAACGTCTAATAAATAATAAAAACAGTAAAGTTGCAAACCAAAAAGATGGGTCAAGGTTCAATGCTAAATGCTAAAGGTTTATGCTTCATGATGCTAAACAGATAAACAGATCAGAGATATTTGTTGGCCCTAGAACCTTTTGTATTTTACAGACAAGTAATAATATTTAAAAATCAATACAACGCAGTAATCTTATTTTGCACAAAGACCTGTAAAGAGAATATTTGCGATAGTGAAGGCTGCTAAAAATGAAGTTATGAACTGATTTTTCTGCATCGCGCCTTGATAAAAATGCATTATTGTAGTTATAAGAGGCTGATTTTGTAATTGTGCGCGCTGAAATTCACGTTTTAGTCCATTACTGCACCAAAGTCTCTTTTTTTTTTAGTTGTGGAGTGCAACAATTATTATGTTTATTATGTGGTTACTTAAAAGAAACAAGCAAACAAACTCATCTTAGTGTGTTTATTTGAATAATCTATTAATAACAATTGAGCATACAATGTAGAGAAATCATGAAAAATATCATAATTTCTAAAGACGTTATAATAAATCCTAAAATCCACTACAGTAAATCTTACTTTTTCAAGATATGTTGTTTTAAAAGTTTTTTTATTCTAGATGCCTTGGCTATCTTATTATTATTTTACTAATATTTAATATAAAACATCAATATCAGTCTTGCTTCCAGCTGTAGCAGCAGAGCAGCAGCTTTGGTATTGGAATAAGTAAACAAAAGATTACATTTGGGCTACAGATGTTTATCCTTCAAAAATATTTTTCCAAACTTTTATTCAATAATTTACTACTTTTATTGAGCTGTCATTCAAAATGTTGTACTTTTATTCGACCTTTTGGATAATTGTCAGTATGTTTCCAGTGTGCTGCTCCTCTTGACTCAAGCAAACCCAAGGAAACCAGGTCCAGATCTCACAAACTCTATACTCTGGTCCGATCCAGACCCCAATTTTTAATTGACAGGAGACGAGTACCACACAAGACAAGGATATGTCCTAGTGGCTGACAGGAGAAGCCAGATCCAGGAATCACACGCCTGGCTTTTGGGCCAGTTTCAAAGAAAACTGAGGAAAAGAACACCTTTTTCCCATCCTCTCCTCTAGGTCAGAGGGGTAAAAAAAACAAAGCCGAAATGTTGCTGTGGACCATCATAGCTCATCTTATCAAAACAAGACAATCTCCCTGCTGTGAGCACAACAGGACAAACCCATCACCACCTAATGTCTTCCCCCCACCCCCTCTTGATGGTTATGGGCCCTCTGCTGTTGGTTGGTTGCTCATTAGATGAATCATTATTCATTTTGACTAAATCTGATAAATCTGCCACACCAAAGGTCCAAAAAAATTTATTCATGGTTGAATCCATCTGCTGATCCCCAGAGGGCAGTTGGATGATAGACCGGACAGCCAATATGGATACCTTACACAGGAAGAGGCAGGGCTAGCTCTCTCTCTCTCTCTCTCTCTCTCTCTCTCTGTTTCGAGGAGGCCAAGTCCTTTAATATGCATACAAAGCATATTAACTAACTCAATTGACTCAAAATAACCAAAACATGTACACAAACAATGAATAATTTTTATATGCTACTCAAATTAGCACATAAACTTTCCTGACACCAGCGAATAAAATCAATCACAATAACTATTAAAAGCATTTTACAGCATTACAAACTTATTTACGATCCATATTTCAAACTTCACTTACCTAGCTTTGATTAGCGAGGTTGCTAAACTCATCAGATTTGGTTAGCTTCTTTTGTGACGTAGACCCTGGACTAGCTGCTGTCCATCAAGGACAATGTCCACCACCATTGGCACACTACATTCACCAGGCTGACGCTCTGATTGGTCCAATTCATATAAGGCCCAAGACAGGCCTATGATTAAATAGGAGGCTAAATATTACCCCTGAGCTTCACTATGCAATGAGATTACGCATCTAAATAGCAGTAATAATTATATTACGTTATTATTATTTGTTTGGAGGATGATCTGTAAATGTTTTTATTTGATAAACAGAATATGATTTATAATTATTTCAGCTCCTTTGCTGTTGCCAACAGCCTTGGATATGCCTGATATGTAAATAATTAGTTGTTTATTTACGATTATGATGTAGCTTCTATTACACTCTATATACAGAAACGACTATTAGCTTGTAAATTAACACACCATCAAACCATCTTTGTTTCTCTTTCCTCTCCTCTTCCACGACTACATTTTCAAATTTCTCTCCTTTGATTGTTTCATTGTTGTCATTTTGATGTGTGCCTTTAGTAATAATTAATCACTCCAGTGTCTTCTATTAATACGAGACCCAAAGTCTATATATTTTATATACATATATTTTTATATATATATTTTCTTTATGGTTTATTTGTTGCGACAGGATGACATTTGAGGGAATATTTTATCATAATTATTTCATTATATTTTTATGTATCTTAATTTAAAAATGTATTTTTTAAACATTATTTTCTAATTTATACTTTTCTCTTCATTGTAAACGCTCCTTGAAAGATGTTAAACTAAACTAGAAAAAAATATTATTCTTCTGTATATGAAGACGAGTCCATTGGTTAATTTAAACATTTGCAAGACTTCAAGAGAACTTTTTCATTTAGACATTTTGATGATATTTAGCTTTAAATATAAATAGTAAACAAATAGAAAACAGCTGTAATATATTAATCTATGATCTACAGTTTTTGGGCTGGGATGAGCACCATGTAAACAGGGGGAAAAATTTTTTTTAGAAAAAGTCAGAGCTCAAATAGGCCAGATTTCTGAGAAAAGAAATAATAATAATAATAAATAAATTTAATACATTTTCTGACATTTTTTTTAGTGTTCTGACCTTTTTTGTTTATGTCTTATTCCTCTCAGAATTCTCAGAATTTTTACTTTTAATATTGCCCTAATCCTCTTCCGTACGAAATAGCTAACATTTTGAAACATTTTTAAAAATATTTTAAATATTTTATTAATTCTTTACTTTACATATATTTATTATATTTTTATTTTTCTTCTTCCGTTCCATATTCCGCAGGATTTGGGCTGTGGCGTCGTCGATGGCGGAAGTAGCTAACATAAACAGGAAGTTGTGTCTGCAGTCCAGGGACCGTAGCTGTAAGTACCATTTCTCTGTTTTCACTAAAGTGTTCACTGTAAAGACAATGTAATAACTCAATGACTTGTGCATTAATAATCAGTTTATAAGGTAACGAAGAACGTAAACGACAGCTTTTGCTAACTCCTGCCACGCTAACAGGCAGCAGCTTATGTATGGAGCGCGAGTTAGCTTAAGCTAAATAAGCTTTCGCTGTCAGAATTGTCAACAAAAACGAAAATCTTCCTTCTCGAATGTTTAACGATGTGTTTATGGACAGAGTTGACTTAGAAGTGGTGACATGAATTCACGCGAAAACCAGCAGAGCAGAAGCGGCTAGCAGCTAGCAGCCGTCATCATCTGCCGCACCAAACTCCATTTGGATTTTACGCAATTTAAGGGCGAGATTTGTTCTCTTCGTGCACGGAACCAAGATCGTGCATTTCATTTGTTTAACAGGCAGTTCTCTAAAAAGATATATAAGATGAACAACTGACCCAGCAGAATGTCTTAAATCACGATGAAGGATACAACTGTGTGAATGTTCTGAGTTGGAGGAAACAGCAACTGTGCATTCACATCTATACAAGAGTTACACCCTGCAAGCCTGGAACAACACACAACACAACAGGAAACAATGTAATGAGCAAATAAAGACCAAAATAACCAAGTTACGCTGAGCGAGAATGTCAAATGAAATACATGGATTAAGGTAGAAGAAAACAATAGAATGATGCAGTGTATGTGTAAAGAAGTGCTGCAAAAAGGACAGGTTTAACTAAAACACATTCTGCTGCTATAGAATACAATAGATTGTGTATAGATAAATAGAGGTTACTGTCGAACGGCATTTCCTGTAGACTAGGGTGACTGTCAACACACTTGGAACGTTCTGATTTGCAACACTAGTAACGTATGTTCCTTACAGGACACCGTAGTAGAGTTACACAGTGAAGTCTCTTGACAGCAGCAGTTTATTTTGGGAGATTCAAACGATGTAATGAAGATCGGCTAGCTTAAAGTCAGTGTCAGTATCATTTATTAAATAGCAGGTAACGGTGTGTCAAAGGGTAATTAGCTAGCTACTGCGTCTGCTCATTCTTCTTTTTCTGTGTTTAATGGCGGATGGCAACTAGCGATAAGTTGACATAGTGAAAAAGGAAAGAAAAGTAAATCATTTCAATGGATGCACAATTATTTAGGCAATATCTATTGAATTCTCATTAGATGGTACATCTAATGAGAAATCAATGACTCTTACACCTGCAGCGATTTGAGTCGTACATGACAAGGAGAGTTACACCTCCACTCCTGTTTTGTGATATTTCTGAATTTATTATATACTATTTATTCTGTTTATGTTTAAGTCTGAATTGCTGTACAGAGAAATAATTGCGGTATAGAACGAGTAGAATGTAATAACTCGCTCATTCTTTGAGGTTTTATTAACAGGTTTGTTAAGTGAATGTGACGTTGCAGTTTTTTTTTCGGTTGGCTCTGTTTCATAACTTTTTCCTGACGTACTTTGTTACAAATGCTGGCGTAGTTGCATGGCTGAAACGTGTGTCTATCGTTCTTCATTAATTTTTCATCATAGCGCCAAGGCTGGGGCTGCAACGCATAGTAGACTTTATTGAGAATTAGTTTCGCTTATTTTCATTGTCCAATCATTGTTTGAACACACGGGATTCCAGAATATTTTAAACTGAAACAATGACACCTTAGTTAGCGCCAGTGGTTGATTGTTTGTTCGCTAATGCTAGAGTTAGCAAGATTCTTACGATTTAAAATTTGCTGTATAAAGGAGGCTAAAACAATTTTTGTGAGCTACTGATTAAATGTTGCAATAATCGGCCAATTTGTTGATCAGTTGCAGCTGCAAATTCATATCAAGTTGTCAACGTTCTCATGTGACACAGGACAGCTTCCATCATTTTCCCGGAAATGTCAGTTCTAACACAATGTATGAAATATCCTATATGGAGATGCGTATGAAAACTATGTCAGTGTAATAACTTTTACAAAAAAAAATAAAATGCTACGGAGAACAGTTGTTTTTTTTAGCAAGTCAAGTTAAGTAAATCTTCAAATAAAAATCAATGTAATAACCACTGACGCAAAGTAGTTATTATCTTCAGCCTTGTTGTAGAGCAGCTCCAGGGACGTTATTTTCTAGGGTTAAAGGTTAAGATATTAGTTTCTTAGCCTGTTGTTTCATGCTTCGACACGTATAAAGTTACCGTGAACATTGCCGCCCGCTCGGCCTCGTTCAGTTTAGTTTTTTCAAACCGAAAAACTAAGCCTATATAATACTCCTCTGCGCATTGCTCAAATATTTTTACACCATACATAATATGTAACATAACAACATACAGAATAGGCTTTTTCAACAAAAAAGCTACTCAAACAAATTGTGGTATAATGAAATTTTGAAGCCAATACCCAAATTTATAGAGTAGCAACAACCAGAATAATCTTCAAATAAGGGTAAAATGCAGTGTGTAGGATTATTTATAATATTTTGGGTTAGGAGATTAGATAGTTTGGGTCATCACCTTGTTGTTACTGGTTTGATTCCCTGAGCAAGACCCTGATCCCCTAATTGCTCCTGACAAGCAGGTGGGCGTGTGATTCTGGTCAAAGCAAAATACATAAACAAATCACCAATATATGAATAAAGTATTTCCAGGGATATCTGCTGATTTTGATACGTTTGCGTCGAGGAGATAGTGACTCATCCGTCGCACCCGGTGGGGAAAACGCCCGGTCGCGTTAGCCACTTCCGCACCTGACGCTCGTTAGCCCCCGATTGCGCTACGCGTCGTCGACACCCTTCTCGTTAGCGCGCTGATTATATTTTGGAGCGGCCAGAACAGCCGAGAGCTGTTTACCGGAGAGTCTTAACAGCAGGAATAAGGTACGCCTCAACATCTGGATGGGCATCCACACTCGTTCGTCCTTTCATTCGCCGTGTTTACATGCACTCAGCCCGACGTGATGACTGCCGTGATTAAAAACACCGGTAACGTGCAGACGTGGACGGAATTGAAAGGGGTTTTCGGAGGCCTCCAAATATGCGTGACACATTGTAGAATCCAAGCTGTGGACATGGCTGAATCACCCAAGTCTTTGTTGCTGGACCAAGATCTTGCACGAGGCCTTCCTCCTGACTGCCGCGTTTGTTTGCGATAGATTGTTTCAAAATCGCACAATATAGGTCCGTTAGCCAGAGTAGGGGTTCAGAAGTAAAGATTTTAACTCACTGTGTGTATATCAGGTCTACCTCTTCCCCACCCCACCCCCCACAAAGACAGCACCTCAGTTCGGGGTGGTGGGGGGGGGAGGCTGATCCATTTCCTGCCCCGCGCCCCTCCCGGGGTTCTAATTGAAAAATTTTTGGGTGGCCCTCGGTGTTTGTTTTGGTGGAATGTGGTGGGTTCAAATCGAGTGATGAGGATCAGGTCTTGTTTGCGAAGTGGCACTTTCCTCTCGCTCTTGTCTTGCTCTCTCCGGCTCGCCGGTCCGCTCCGGTTTTAACCGCCTGCTTTCCGTGACTCCAGTCAGACCTGACGGGACCACACCGGAGCTCGGAAACGACACGACTCCATAGAGACAAATTCGAACACTTTCGAGGTTCCACCTGATTAATGACGATTTGATTAGCGTGTCAAATGTCAAATGTTCGTCGTCGGGCGACTCGCAGTGGAAAAACTCAAAAGATATTTCACATTTAACTACAAAACTATTATTATAAAAGAATGTTGATTTAAAGAACGTTTTTGCTTGACAAATCAGTAAAATGAATGATTAAAAATCAGTTTTCTTTAGGTTTATTGTAGAAGGGAGCATTAGAATTACTAGTTATATACAATATTAAAAAAGTATGCTACTATTAATTTTTAGCGGTGTACATCTGTAGCCCGAAGGTGGTTTGAATGATTTTTTTTGGAGTTCAATTTTTTTTTACTTTTTACCATAATTTGATTTATTTCGATTGCCATAATTCAGAATTTTTAAAAAATATTTTTTGCTGTTTTTTGCTTTTTGACACACATTGCGTGTGTGTAACCGTTGCTCTGTTCTGACAGTCACCCCCCCCTCCCTCGTTGAAGTTTGAGATCTGGTAGTTGCCATGGCAGTCTTCAAATCTTGCAGTGTGCACATGCAACTCGGAAGAAGGAGGTTTTTTTTCGGGGTTTTTTTGAGCAAAATAATTGTCAACTGCTTAACATGTCAACCTCTGCTTCTTTTTAACGCAAAGCAGCTGCGGCTGTGGTGTCACAGTCTAGTTATTGAACTTTTTCGACTCCTCTTTCCCATTTCATCCGACAGCGCTGCCTGTCTCCACTTACCGCATCCTCTGAAAACATCTGTCTGCACCGCATATCTCTAATTATTATGACAGGATTTTTGGAGAGAATGAGAAATGGCAGTGTTTACGCTGCAATTCATGGCTTTAAAGCCGCTCGAGACTAACAAGCAAACAGATCGGACCACGTGGGAAGACGCAAAGATGGTCAAGATAGGGAACTCGTGTGATCGCTCTGTCCCCGGTTTGCCGCCCGATCACGAGGGAGATGCTGAGTCACGGCGGAGGACGCTTTTAGCACACAGGCTGCACAAACGCAGCTTACTGAAAATGCGTTTTTGACCGTTAAATCAACGCTGCAGACGTCCAGATTCAACGGCACGCAATCCACATCATATACAGTGTGAAATAAAATAATGATAATGAAAATGTGACACTTTTGATCATTTCTCCGTTCCGCTAGCTCTTGCGGAGATGCAGTAGAGTTTGTCCAAAAAAAAAAAAAAATTACGCTTGATTGCCAACGCAGCCAATTCATATTTGAACGCGGAAACTTGTGATCGACCAATACTGTTTTTTTTTTGTCATCCCGATCCAACACCAAAGTCACACACACACATATCTTGCGCGTGAAGTACCCATCCCGTACAGAACCCCCTTTTTTTTCTTCTTCTTTCTTAATAAAAGTGCAGTCGCAAAGAAGAACACAAACCATTCAGACCCAGGCCACCACGGACCCTCGCCACCAGGCCGACAAAGTCAATAATCATGTCTGTTTTGGTTCC